>JASDQU010438719.1:51881-65431 GCA_032191745.1 Picea mariana
AACTAAAACTAAAAGTGTTGTCTTCTGTTGTGTTGTGCAGAGTCTCCTTGGTGAAAATAGTTCTCTTTATTTTTACCAGTTGGTATGTATTGTTCTGCATGCAGATTAATATACATTGGAAGCCACCACTGTGTCAACAAAACCATAAACGACGTTTATGCAACCCTTGCATGGCGAACTATCTTTCAATGATCCAGAATCTTTCTTTAGGTGATTCATTTACTGAGGTCACTGCTCTTGGAGAGAGGGTCGCAGTCATTTGAAGAGCAAAAATTCATACCAAGCGTTATGATAATTATTCCTTCGAACTCAATCCTGGATTTTGTTTTAAGTGCGCCTCTTCTCCTTCTAGACTGCTCACATCTTCATTATGACAGAAAACCCTAATTTCTTGTGATTTTAGGTTTGAAACCTTCGTTGTTGAGCTGGCTTATTTTACTTGACTTGATCTGAACGCAACCAAACTGCTATTTTGATTCTTCGTTGCTTTGCAATCATGTGATCTGGTTCCCTTATTCCTCAACGCAGGCATCTCTAGGTTGCGTTGTTATTTTTTTAGTAGCGCCATGTGTCATTTGCATTTCACTTTAGGTGGAATACTCATCAATCCCGAACCCGTTTAATGCATTTTTTACGTGCAGAAAAAATATTTTCAACCTGGTCTTTGACTATTAATTTATGGGCACGATATTCAAGAAGAGAAAAACATAAAAGGGAATGAAATAGCAATGAACAGAACAGTGCCAAGAGAAAACAAGACTCTCAATGTTGTAATTCCAGGAACAGAAATTCGACACCATCCAAAGAAACTCCGTGCATGTATTGTATCAATGTATCTTGTACACGGTCAATCAGCGACTAACTGCTTCTGTTTGATATGAATGCTCAATTTTTTAGTCTTAGATTATCAATCCCAGAAATGTTCTTGTGTCTCGGCCCCATTTCAAATAAAATCCTTTCGTAATCCAATTCCATAGCTTTCTTCTCTACGTCCTCCTTCTCGACGCGCTGACTAAGCTACCTCTTCATTCAATGGTAACAAATAGTTATGTGGCATGAAGACATGTACAAGAAGTTGCAAAGTGTTCCTTTCAGTCACTACCTGCAATCTTGTATTGTTTAAGACATATGCATCAAGATCGCTAGGGATGCAACAAGTGCTTTTGAGGAAGGGATAAGTAAATTTTCTGATATAGGATCCAAGAAGGCAGTAGTAAGATCTGTTTCATGTAGCGTTAACATCTCTCCAAAAGGATTGCGCTCGAATTCTCCTCCATAATCCCATCCTCCGCCAGGAAAATCTCTTGGATATTTTTCAAAACAATTTATTAAGCAATTTGATATTATAGAAATTTAGTGTAAATATGACTCACTTAGAGACATGTTTGTTTTTTGTTTTTTTTTCATTGGGAATCCCTTACCTGTAAACCAATCTCTGGAATATATGTTCTGAGCATTTTTCCTTCACAGTTTGTCCGGTAGGAACATTTTACCGCATGATTGTTGTAGATACTTTTTACAGCAATGAGATTTAAATGCCTACATGCATGGGGTTCTATCTCGTCAAAACCTAGTGCTTGGGCTTGGAACTTTTGCATTCAATGGATTACCAGCTTTCCATGTGTCTTCTCAAATAAAACGTGTTGAGGTTTTGTGATGTGCAAAGAACACTTGTTGATTTCTATTGCCCCTCTGCCATCCCATTAATTGATCCAACAACAAGTGTACTCACGTGCTTTGTATGCCTTCCTAACAAAAAAACACATGCAATTCCAACGTGTGAAAGGGAAACCAACCAACCCAAGAGCGCCACAATCCATCCCTATGCTTTCGGAAGGATCGGGATTTGGAAAGGAAGGTGGAAAATTGACTGACTCTCGCCCTTACACGTTACAACAAGCCAGTTCCCCTTTTAATGCATTATGTCCTCAATTCATTTCCCAGACAAAGAGGGACATCATTCATCTCCATATATATGTAATAGAGTAAGGGCCAAGATGAAATCATTGCAATATCTAAGACAAGAGTATTACTCAATCTGCAAGTAAATCTTGAGAGAATTATGTTGTTGTCGAAGAGATTTGTATGCAAATTTCGTTCTCTTGTCAAGCCTGAACAAGATTAGGAATGAAATGAATTATGGTTTGGTCAACTAAAATGCAATTTAATATCTGTTTTCTTCCAAAATGTGTCGAAAACTTATTGTCCCTATCGTGATACTCTAAAGAAGTCCATGCAATTTCACAATCTCTGTAAAAAACAATAGTATTACAGTTGATATTCTAAAGAAGTCCATGCAATTTCAAAATCTCTGTAAAAAACAATAGTATTACAATTGATACTCTAAAACAGTCCATGCAATTTCACAATCTCTGTAAAAAACAATAGTATTACAATCGTCGCCTCACATATTCTCACAAAGGAATTAGTTGTGTCATTTTAAAAATCTATCAACAAACATAGAATCATTACCTCACTACATTTTTGAAAACCTAAGAAAAAAATCCATGTTGAAATCCTTCCATGGGTTCTCATGGGCTCATAGTGATCTACACGAGGTTGTAATTTTGCTTCTTTTGGCATGTGGACATACCCTAGTAAACAATCCACTTCTCATCCTTGGAAATTCTAGGTCAATATTCTACTTCTTTTGGAATGCTGACATACCCTATTACACAATCCACTTCTTCGCGTCTCTGAAAAATCTTGACAAATATTCGATCCCGCCAACCTATGTTCTGTGTTTATCCATACTGCTTATTTTTTAAGGGAAGTCCTTCCTGGACAAAATGATTCAAGGGATCAGAACACCACCCAAATATTAATTATATAAAACATATAATCCATAATGTCAGTGATAAAGTCCATTATGTAGAGATCATATTAAAGTTCGGTCGAACTAAATCAATCAACCATATAGTACACCAACAGAAAATAAATTAATTGACTATTGAGAAGCAACTACTTTAAAGCTCAAGTAATTGAAGAAAACAACATACCTTGTAAACATTGCACCAGCTAATGTTTTCAAACATTATTGTTTATTTGACATCATCTGGACAAGGTAAAGCAAAGATTGTGTTATGTCTCTTTTGTAAATCTTGAGTTTGAATAAGGGAAAAACGATTTATGAGAGGTTTATGACTTCAAAATTAAACTACTCTCCTCTGGTCTAAAACCAGAACACCAAGGATATTTTGGACATGCTCTTGGGAATTCTCTTAAACAAAATCCAAAAATTTTAATATAACAGTAGCCCAAAAATAGGTCTAATTCAAAGGATAATTATTCAAGAACAACTACACCAAAGTGGAATAACCACATCAATCCAAGGTGGGGTCTAATTCAAAGGATAATTATTCAAGAACAACTACACCAAAGTGGAATAACCACATCAATCTAAGGTAGACGAAAGTCAATCTCAATCTATCAATAGAGGTAAAAAATCCCGCTATCTCGAAGTAAACTCTCAGGAACCCATCCCTACAACCAGAAGGTAACTAGAGAATTAGTCCCTACAGCTACATAACTCGTTAAACAATCCCTACGAATTAGTCCCTACATCTACATAACTAGTAAAACAATCCCTACTGCCACAAGGCGGAACGAAAAAACGAAAAAACAACCCTGAGATTCAGAGAAATCTTCAGACTTGTTAGCCGTATTTCTGCTTTCTTAGCAGGGACTTGTTGCTTAGCAACTACCCTTGTTTACATTTTAACAGAACTTGTTTGTGGCATCATGAAGGATGCACGTACATGAAAAAAATTCTTATGTTTAATATTTATACACTATGTTATTTCCAAGTCTAGTTAAAAAAGGACAATAGAACCATTCTAATACAACCATTTTTATTTTGTACTAGTTTTACAAAGTGGAACAACTATACTTATTGCAAATCATTTAGATCTTCAAAAAGGGGGGCAGCCACAGTTTAAACATTTTAAGTACTTTTTGGGGATATTTGTTCGAAATCTGGTGAGAAATTGTTAGATTTGTAGATTGGAGTGATTATTTCTGTATAATGTGAGTTCCCATGGTTTTTTCAGCATGTTGAATCCATTTCTACATTCAAAAATGGATTCTAAAGAACATAAAATAATGATTTATTGGGTCACTAATCGTTTTGAAGATAATTTTGGCTTCCTTGGTTTTTATCATGCAACCTTCATTAGAATGCCATAGAGCTTCCATTTTCATTATGGAATGCTTAAGCTTCTTGTGGTAGTTACAATTTTCCTTTTTCCATCACAGGAGAAATGGAGTTGTTCAACCTCTTGTTGTGGTGGTGGTGGTGGTTGTTGTTGTTGTTATTTTTATTATGTGTATTCTCAATGATAGGAGTAAAAGAGGAGAAGGTGTATGTATAAATAGCATATTTATTTTTGTAATGATGGTTGAGATTACATCAAAGAGTTGGAAAACTAATTTTTGTATATAATTCCAATTTCATTAATTTTGAAATAATAAGATAAAATTTAGACTAAAAATTGTGAATTTCAATTCTCCAAGTGTCAATCTCAAACTTTCTAAAGCCTAATCTTGTATTTTGAAAGTGTCAATATTGGTTTTCAAAAGTGTGATTTTCAATTTCAAAAATGTGAATTTTGAAATATAGAATTGTTAATTTAGATTTCAATATTGAAGTGAAATTGCTATAATGTGTATTTAGATTTCAATATTTTGAATTGTTTTTATAATCAGTATATAATATTTAACTCCAAGATTGATTTATACATGTCAAAATATTATTTTTGTATATGTATGTATAATATTAATATGATAGTTGTTGCTAAATACATCAAGATTGAATAAATGCAATAAAATAAAAACAAACAACAACAATCATTACATTCTAAAGTTGTACTTTTTCATAAATATTTAAGGCAACATTACTCAGGTAAAGTCGCATTCATGAACATCACTCCCACTCTAAACATTACAGTCCATTTGTTCTTGGCGTGTCTTAATTGTTACAAGGCTCTTCCCATTTATTTTTATTTTCTCTCTTGTCCATATTGCCCTTGGTTACCATGCCAATATCATCATATTAATAGAATTGAACATATTTTCCTAAGAACCAACAATCTATTATTTATTTAAACACATTTTATGCAACTCTTTCTTTACCTTTGATGTTCTAGTTGGCTTCCACCATTGAACCTCTACTTTGTAAGACTCAATAGTAGCATTTGGACATTGGTAAACACTTCTATTTTCCCTACCCAACCATATCACACAATTTTTATCTAGTGATTGCACTATGAGCATTTGTCCCTCTACAACATCACCCTTTAGAGGGAATGGATCTCTAGGCTTGTTACATAGAGGTCGAACATAGCAATCTTTAATTGTGGGGACCTTTTTCCTCAAGTATGCATCCATAACTTCATGTGAGGGCTTTATAGGAGCATTGTTTATTATTTCTTGCATTGTGGATGGGAATAAATTAGTTGTTGGGTGCTTAATTATCAGAGAGGGGGCTCCAAAGATTTATAAATCATCTTCTAATAAGTTATCTTAGGATGCCAATATTGTTCCTCTCCTTTATCAATATCTTTCTTCTAGAGCAAGATATATGTTTCTGATCCCTTTTTTATTTCATCCATATCAAAAGGTCTCCTTACTTGTAGATTTGACAATTGAGGCTACCCCATAGGTAATTCTAGATTGTCATCAAGCAAAGAATGTTGCATATTAATAGGAGGTGACCACTTTTCATCCCTAATCGAGGCTTTATATTGCATAACTAGTGTGACATCAATGAGTTGGAATTTGAAGAAGTGGCATCCTTTGATATTGGTTATCATAGAGTTATTATCCAAAAGGCGGTGTTCCATAAATCTCTTGAAGTCAAAAAATCCATCAATTAAATATGGGACATAAGATTTGTGATCCTCACATGTCTTATAACTATCCATTGTCTTTGGCAACAAAAATATGTCTTTTCACTCTAATTTAGCAAATAATCTCCCATAAGTTCCATCTATGTCTTCATGTGTGTTTGGGTGAATCCATGAATCTCATACACACTTTTTGGCAAGTTGGGCACATGAAAATGGCATATGTAAACCTTGATCAAGGTTTTACTTTATCAAGGCATTAATCCCTCAATCAAGGTTTCAAACCTTAATCAAATTTTTAAATTTTGATCAATATTTTTAAACAAAAAATGACCATTTGTGTCAAAATACCTCGATCGAGGGTTTGAAAGTCAATAATCCTTCCACATTTCTATAGGTTTTCATAGAGATGCAACTTCCAGGAGGTGAAATCCCTTCATCTCTTCCATGGAAGGTGGTTGACTTGGTGCTTGTAGATTTGTCATTTAATCATTTAACTAATAACATACAACTTTCTTTTTTTCGATTTCATACTATATTTTATTTTTGTTTTCCTAAAAATTATACAAACTTTTTTCTCCCAAGTAGTGAAGGCCTCTAGAGAAAAATATGTAAACTAAAAACTGCACAACCAAAAAATAATAAAAAATTATGTACACTTCATAAATGTTTCCTCTTCAAAAGGGTAATTTATGTTTTTTCATTTTACATAATCAAGAGAAAATATTTTGTTGGGAACATAAAAGTGTATAAAATGTGATTCAAATATTAATTTTTCAACTTCAAAAATAATCAAAATTAGAATTTTCAAAAAGAAAAAGAAGGAACTACTACATTCTGTGTCGATTGGGCTCGTGTATATATTTGTTTGAAAATTATACATTGAACATTGAATTAGGTGTTGGGAACAAAATCCAATTGTTAAATTTTCTATAAATTTTCAAGGACAAACATAAAATTGACACATTAAATGACAATAATGTTTTTTGAAAAAAAAAGACTATTAAAAATATAACATAATTTCCTACTTTTTTTTTTTTTTTACTGTATGTCAAAACTCACAAGGCATGTATGAGTTTTGAGGGCTTGAATTTAAAAGATATGTAAAATGTCAAATTTTCATTGTCAAATTTCACTAAAAAGTGGGACACATATTCATGGATTCACCCGTGTCTCATAGGAAGGAAACCCATTTCAACAATGTCAAACGCCCTCCTTGATGTTAAAAGGGATAAAAAAGAAAACACATAACAATTTTCATTACTGCCAACACAATTATCGTGGCAATTTTCTATTTGACCTGCAAAATCTTGTATTATCAACACTTATATCAGGTGTGTGCATATCATATTACATGTAGAACAACCATTTTTCATAAGACTAAGAGTGTATTAAAGGCTCGTGCAATGAGTAGTTCAATGTTCCTCTCTTGTAAAACAAATCCTCATATTCATCCACCATTGGTTCTTCAATATCCTTTAGACATTTAACCAATGATGTTATAGTGAAGTTTCAACCCATCTCCCAAAATGAAACATTGAAGTGGCCAAAACCACCACTCTTTTGTCTATGTGTAAGCATACCAGTGAAATAAATGGGGATATTAATGAAATTACTAATAACATTTTTCTTATTAACCAACCTTGGTATAAAAATATTTGACTTATCCATCTTGTCACGCACAATACTCAATTAAGTGATGGACTCTCCTTTGAAGATAATCTATGGGTATAATACATATAGTGACAACTTGCAATATAGTTATTATGGGTTGTTTGAACTACTCACATCCATTCTACCCCGATAGGATGAATGGTGGCCATAAATATTTTTCATGATTTAAATACAATCATTACTCCTTGAAAATAAGTTGTTCTTTATGATTGCAATAGTTATAAATCGGTTCCTCATTATGTTGTTGAAACTGGATTGTGACACTAGAGAAAGACAAATCCATTGGATATCCTCATTAACCATTTTGCGATGCAAACACTACAAGGAGAGCACCTTCTAGCAGAGGTTTTTAGTGTTACAGAATTTGGGAATTTTTTCTAAAAAACCTCTGCTACAACCTCCTCTATTGGTTGCAGATATT
Organism: Picea mariana; assembly: GCA_032191745.1. Lineage (NCBI taxonomy): Eukaryota > Viridiplantae > Streptophyta > Pinopsida > Pinales > Pinaceae > Picea > Picea mariana. Next base: position 59,820 of record JASDQU010438719.1, read on the forward strand.
TTAGCGGAGGTTTTAACGAATGTTCCATATAACTAAAAACAATTTGGTGGGCGCAGGTTGTAGTGGATATGCTTTTTTACATGCTTTTATTGTCAAAATGCACCGGTGCGCCATTAAATAAAACACCTTGGGGTGTACCAAAACATAAAATGCACCGGAATGACCTTACATAAAATGGCCCGGAACGTACATAAAAAAAAAGCACCAGTGTGCCATTACATAAATTCCCCGTGCGAACATAAACAAAACCACAATGGGCACCATTACATGAAAATGCCTCGGTGTGTACATAAGGCGAAAACACGTCGGTTGGCCATTACATTACTACCCCGATGCTTACATATGAAACAAAATCATCGGTACGGTTATGGTTAATACGCCCCAGATTCCCATTTTTTTATATGAAACTCTGGTGCGCTTGTATTATTAAATGCACTCGAGCGTTTAAGTTTTTAAAGCACCGGTGTTGTTATTATATTTAAATAACCAATGCATATTTTAATATTTTCATAATTAACAAAAGTAGCATATTTTTATATTTCTAAAATTAACTTTTCTTATTTACATTTTAACATAATTCATTTGTGGCATCATGAAGAAGGATGCACGTAGATGAAAAAAATATTATGTTTAATATTTATACACTATGTTATTTCCAAGTCTAGTTAAAAAAGGACAATATAACCATTCTTATTTTGTACTAGTTTTACAAAGTCGAGCAACCATACTTATTGCAAATCATCTAGATGTCATAATGTGAGTGTCCCATTGTTTTTTTAGTATGTTGAATCCATTTTTACATTCAAAAATGGATTCTAAAGAACAAAAAATAGTGATTTCTTGGATCACTAATTGTTTTGAAAATAGTTTTGGCTTCCCTGGTTTTTATCATGCAACCTTCATTAGAATGCCATAGAGCTTCCATTTTCATTATGGAATGCTTAAGCTTCTTGTGGTAGTTACAATTTTCCTTTTTCCATCATAGGGAGAAATGGAGTTGTTCAACCTCTTGTTGTGGTGGTTGTTATTATTATGTGTATTCTCAATGATAGGAGTAAAAGAGGAGAAGGTGTATGTATAAAGAGCATATTTATTTTTGTAATGATGGTTGAGATTACATCAAAGAGTTGGAAAGCTCATTTTTGTATACAATTCCAATTTCATTAATTTTGAAATAATAAGATAAAATTTAGACTAAAAATTGTGACTTTCAATTCTCCAAGTGTCAATATCAAACTTTCTAAAGTGTAATATTGTATTTTGAAAGTGTCAATATTAGTTTTAAAAAGTGTGATTTTCAATTCCAAAAATGTGAATTTTGAAATATAGAAGTGTTAATTTAGATTTCAATATTGAAGCGAAATTGCTATAATGTGTATTTAGATTTCAATATTTTGAATTGTTTTTATAATCCCTATATAATATTTAAATCCAAGATTGATTTATACAAGTCAACATATTATTTGTGTATATGTATGTATAATATTAATATGATAGTTGTTGCTAAATACATCAAGATTGAAGAAATGCAATAAAATAAAAACAAACAACAACAATCATTGCATTCCAAAGTTGTACTTTTTCATAAATATTTAAGGCAACTCACTCAAGTAAAGTCGCATTCATGAACATCACTCCCACTCACTCCCACTCTCAACATTATGGTCCATGTAATTTTGGCGTGTCTTAATTGTTGCAAGGATCTTCCCATTTATTTTTATTTTCTCTCTTGTCCATCTTGCCCTTGGTTACCATGCTGATATCATCCTATTAATATCATTGAACATATTTTCTTAAGAACCAACAACCAATTATTTATTTAAACACATTTTATGAAACTATTTCTTTACCTTTGATGTTCTAGTTGGCTTCCACCATTGAACCTCTACTTTGTAAGACTCAATAGTAGCATTTGGATCTTGGTAAACACTTATATTTTCCCTACCCAACCATATCTCACAATTTTTCTCTAGTGATTGTACTATGAGCATTTGTCCCTCTACAACATACCCTTTAGAGGGAATGGATCTCTAGACTTGTTACATAGAGGTCGAACATACCAATCTTTAATTGTGGGGACCTTTTTCCTCAAGTACGCTTCCATGATTTCATGTGAGGGCTTTATAGGAGCATTGTTTATTATTTCTTGCATTGTGGATGGGAATAAATTAGTTGTTGGGTGCTTAATTATCAGAAAGGGGGTCTCCAAAGATTTTTAGTCATCTTCTAATAAATTATCTTAGGATGCCAATATTGTTCCTCTCCTTTATCAATATCTTTCTTCTAGAGCAAGATATATGTTTCTAATCCCTTTTTTATTTCATCCATATCAAAAGGTTTCCTTACTTGTAGATTTGACAATTGAGGCTACCCCATAGGTAATTATAGATTGTCATCAAGCAAAGAAAGCCACATATTAATAGGAGGTGACCACTTTTCATCCCTAATGGAGGCTTTATATTGCATAACTAGTGTGACATCAATGAGTTGGAATTTGAAGAAGTGACATCCTTTGATATTGGTTATCCTAGAGTTATTATCCAAAAGGTGTTGTTCCATAAATCTCTTGAAGTAAAAAAATCCATCAATTAAATATGGGACATAATATTTGTAATCCTCACATATATTATAACTATCCATTGTCTCTGGAAACAAAAATATGTCTTTTCACTCTAATTTAGCAAATAATCTCCCATAAGTTCCATCTATGTCTTCATGTGTGTGTGTGAATCCATGAATCTCATACACACTTTTTGGCAAGCTGGGCACATGAATAGGACATATGTAAACCTTGATCAATGCTTTACTTTATCAAGGCATTAAGCCCTCAATGAAGGTTTCAAACCTTAATCAAAGTTTTAAACCTCAATCAAGAGTTTTAAACAAAAAATGACCATTTGTCTCAAAATAACTCGACTGAGGGCTTGAAAATCAATAATCCTTCCACATTTCTATAGGTTTTCATAGAGATTCAACTTCCAGTAGGTGAAATCCCTTCATCTCTTCCATGGAAGGTGGTTGACTTGGTGCTTGTAGATTTTTCATTTAATCATCTAACTAATAACATAAAACTTTCTTGTTTTCAATTTCATACTATATTTTTATTTTTGTTTTCCTAAAAATTATACGAACTTTTTTCTCCCAAGTAGTGAAGGCCTCTAGAGAAAAATATGTATCCTAAAAACCAATTAAAAAAAAATAAAAATACGTACACTTCATAAATGTTTCCTCTTCAAAAGGGTAATTTATGTTTTTTTCATTTTACATAATCAATAGAAAATACTTTGTTGGGAACATAAACGTGTATAAAATGTGATTCAAATATTAATTTTTCAACTTCAAAAAATAATAAAAAATTATAATTTTCAAAAAGAAAAAGAAGGACCTATTACATTATGTGTCGATTGGGCTTATGTATATATATGTTTGAAAATTATACATTGAACATTGAATTAGGTGTTGGGAATAAAAGTCAATTGTTAAATTTTCTGTAAATTTTCAAGGAGAAACATTTTATTAAAAACAAATTTGACACATTAAATGACAATAATGTTTTTTGAAAAAAATACTATTAGAAATATAACATAATTTCCTACAATTTGTTTTTTTTTTACTGTACGTCAAAACTCACAAGGCATGTATGAGTTTCAAGGGCTTCAATTTAAAAGATATATAAAATGTCAAATTTTCATTGTCAAATTTCACTAAAAAGTGGGACACATATTCATGTATTCACCAGTGTCCCATAGGAAGGAAACCCATTTCAACAATGTCAAACACCCTGCTTGATGTTAAAAGAGATAAAAGAGCAAACACACAACAATTTTCATTACCGCCAACACAATTATCATGGCAATTTCCTATTTGACCTTCAAAATCATGTATTATCAACACTTATATCAGGTGTGTGAATATCATCTTGCATGTAGAACAACCATTTTTCATAAGACTAAGAGTGTAGTAAAGGATCATGCAATGAGTGGTTCAATGTTCCTTTCGTGTAAAACAAATCCCCATATTCATCCACCAGTGGATCTTCAATATCGTTTAGACATTTAGCCAATGAAGTTATAGTGAGGTTTCAATCCATCTTCCATGGTTGGTAAATATTTTTATACTAGGGTTGGTTAATAAGGAAAATGTTATTAGTAATTTCATTAATCTCCCCATTTATTTCACTGGTATGCTTACAACAAAAACATTAATGCCTTATCCAATGGATTACACCTATGTTATTTGCAACAATGCAAATCATTCACATATTAATTAATCAACAATGCAACATTTTACAACATTTGACAATGCAATAAAATAACAAACCCATTTGATTACATATGAATAAGAGACCCATGGTCATACAAAATGGGACAATGTAAAGGTCCACAATAATCAAAATGGAACCAATATGTAATTGTTATAGTTATTGGTAACATGTCCTCATGAAATTGAGACATTATGTCCACTACATTAAGAAAAAATATCCCTGATTTTTATAGACCGATATTACAAAACTGCATACAACTTGCAGTAACATTCAATTATATTGACTGTCATTTATCACTTGAACTGTTGTCATTGCTTGAGTTGTGTGCATCCCTCATTTCTTGATCAATTGTAGGCGATATTGTACTTTGGTTATCTAAACAAATGTTTTCTTGCTTGACTTCTCGTTGACGTTCCAACTACTCTTATTCCATCTACAAACATAGAAATAAAACACAATAAGTAACTATACTTTTATAATATAGTAGAATATACATGATTGTGTAAATAAAAAAGCGTACTATATCATTGATTGATTCATAAACCATACACATCATTTCAAAGCCTTGCCTCATGCCACTTATCACAAGATTTTCTAGTGTCTCCTCTCCTTACTATGTTTCCTGCACGTTTAATACACCATGACAAATCATAGTCGATATAATTAATATAAAGATTTATTCTTGTTCCTTTAATTATAAAACAAGGAAATTTAAACAACATAGCTACTTACAAATTGTTCAATTAAACCTTGATACTTCAACATATAATCACAAACCCTTAGTTAACCCAATTTTGATCAATCGTTCAATTGGTTCTTCTTTGTATGTTAGCACCTATTAGTAGACATCCATGGATCAATGTAAATTAATTTCAAATAGAAACATCGCAACAAATATGAAAACTTAAGTAACATCGAAAACACAAGTACTCACAAACTTTGTGATCAACCCTTTTTTTTCCTTGACGTCATGTCTTTTGTGCTCATTGGGTTCCATTTTGTTTTCATTTCCGCAACAAAACAATTGAAAATTAGTATTTAATATGATAAATAAATTCGATGTACATAAAAGAGTAAATGAATGATCACATACCTCTAATGCAAGTTGTTGTTGGGATGCATCCTCCTATGATGCAATTATGTTCATTTCTTTTACCATCTCCTTGTACACTCTTTTGGACATACTTACCGGCATGTATTGGATTTCCCCTCATTTGTTGCTTGGAATTTTCTTAATCTTCCTGAAAATGAAAAAGCACAATAATGTTTTCTTAAATGGACATGAAAGTAAATATAACAAAAGAGTGTACAAGGAGATGGTAAAAGAAATGAACATAATTGCATCATA
>JASDQU010438719.1:75988-91418 GCA_032191745.1 Picea mariana
TGATTGTAAATGACATTTCAGATAGGTTATGATTGGCAAACGACTTTCCTATTTTTGGTAAATTTTGTAGAGGTTGTTGTTCTCTTTGAAAACAACCAGATCCATAACCCTAGGAGATAGTAGTTTGACTCCTAGCAACTAAGTGTAGCTTTAGTTTTCTATATATATGGACTATTTTGATGTAAAAATGGGGCATGCGGACATAAGTATAGACATTTTGATCCTCAATGTAATTTTCTGAATGTAAATAAATACAAATGCAGAAGTCTTGAATTCCTTAAGAAAAATATTCTAATGGTGGTGATCTGAAGATTGTACTCTTATTTGTATGTATTCTCTGTGTACTTATTTTCATCTTCACTTTTCTTCTCTTTAAATTAGTAAATTAAAAGTCCAACATTCATCTAATGGTGCTCTAGACTTAACTGATTTAAGTCTATCTTCTCAACTAAGGTCAGAATTCATCCTTTGTGGTGCTTTGATCTTGTTGTGTGTTTTTTTTCTTCTTTCACCCTACATGATCAAACTAAACATTGAATTTCATCACCTTATTTAGCCTTTGTTCCTCTGAGGAGTTCTATCTACCAAGCATTATTTTCTTTGTTTTCATGGGTTGACTCCACATCCCTAGAAGTACTATGTTTAGTCAGCAGACCTTGAAAAATTATCTCAAAATTCTAAATCTATCCATCAATTTAAAGCAACCTGTCTATCAGAGATTAAGTCTCGGAGAGATCCCTCTCTAGATTGGAAAGGCTAGTTTCCAGTCTTAAATTTGCTTTGTAGGTTACCTTTGTATATTGTTTCTTCATCTCAACAATTTACTCAGCGTTAACATTTTGGTGTCGTTGCCAGGGACGAAATTGAATATTTTCCCTGGGAAAGAATGACTAAAAGATTTAGATTTGATTTTTGAGGGTAACAGTGAATTAGACACCTTTTTTTGGTTGAACTATGCTTACCCTGGCGACTTCATTTAATAAGATTAGTAGCATATTTTATTTTTTTGAGAAAATAAGAAATCTTGGCACCTAAGATAATTCACACTAGAAGGAACCTCGATCCAAAATCTATAGCATATGTGTCTGATCCTGAGAAACTCTTGCACAAAAGAAAATAAAAGACGGTCAAATTATTTGCTTTCCTGGACACAAATCTATCTTTACCTAAATACGGCTTAAAAAGTATCGATGACCTTGACTTTGATTTAAAATTTGAACAAACCTTGTTTAGATCTAGATGAGAATCTAAGTTGAATGAAATTATTATTGATGAGAAGAAATTGCAGTCTTTGATTCCCATTGTCCCCATTCAAACTATTCCTATTCAGACTGTCCCCACTCACGCTGTTCAGATAGCCTAAAATCCTCCTAGATCCATGGCATCCAGATTTGCTCATCTTGCCTTGCCTGCCCAGTTGCATGATTTACCCCAAAATTATAATCAGAGAATCAGATCATTCGATGTTGAAGAAAATGTATCATCCCAAAGACACTTAGATTTTTTCAATGATTTTGTTGACCTAGAGAAAGTAGATCATGAGGATGCAAAACTTAGGTTGTTTGCACAAACTCTTTCATGAGAAGTCAGAAAATGGTTTAAATCTCTTCTTGCAGCGAGTATCCCTGATTTTGCATCTTTTGAAACACTTTTTCTTGCAAGGTTGGGTGATAAAAATAATCATCTTCAGTTGCTAACTCAATACAATAACATAAAAATATTACCAAATGAAACAGTACAAGAGTTTTCAACCAGATTTATGAAAGTTTATAATTCAATTCCTATTGAAGTAAAACCTCCTCCTGGAGTTGTCCAACTTTGATATGCTGATTCTTTTGACAGTGACTTTGCCTTGCTATTAAGAGAAAGGAGATCCAATACATTATATGATATGATGAGTGATGCAATTGAAGTAGAGGTAAATCTGATGGCATCAGGGAAGATCAAACATAATCCTGACAGAGATGTGAAGAAAGTCTAAGGAGAAGCACAACCCTCAACTTCTCAATCATCAGATGAGAAATTTGATATGATGATGAAAACTATGGAAAGATTCATGGAAAGAATTTTCTTGGAGAATAAGCCTGACACCAAGGATCAAACTGATTTTCAGCCCAGAAATCAAAATTATAGAAGAGCTCCAGTTCCACAGATCAGGCAAAGAGACTAGAGAAATTAAGGTGATCAACAAATAAAACCTCCTTTCCAAAAAAACTATGTAAATGAAGATTTTTATCAAACAATTGAAGACAATATGCATTGTTGTGATGATACAAAAACAAATTTGTTCTTAACTAAAGAAGAACATGATCAATTTATGGATGCAAATGATAAGTTTATGCACGATAATGGTGATATGTTGTCATTGTAAACATAAGAGTTTAAGAATGGATATCAAAATGCCATTATGCAACTTCAGAAACAGTATAACCTCAGAAATAAAAATGTGCCTGCAAATCCTGCAAAGGAAAATCCTACAAGGGAACTTCAGATAAACACACCTTCTTCAAGCCAACCTAAGAAAGATAATTCAACAAAGGATGCAATGGAGAAAGGAAAATCCAAAGAAGAACCCCCAAAGAAAATACCTGGGGCAAGAAAGGAAACAGTCATCAAAGAGGTAGAAAAAGTCTCATCTTCTTTTAATTTTGAAAGTGAAATGGTTAAAATCAAAATCTATGTTCCATTCAATGAGTTGATTAAGAATAGCGAATATAGAAATCAAATCGTTAAAATGCTCAAAATGGAAGAATCCCCTGACACCTTGAATGTACAAGATGATCACCCTGTTATCTTGTTTGGCCCACGTGTGGAGGAGAGTGGCGATGTTGATGATGTCCCTCCTTTCTATGTTAGTCTTAAAATTCATGACATGAGCTTACATAATGCCATGTTAGATTTAGGAGCATCACATAATCTGAAGCCCAAGGTGGTCATGGATGCCTTGGGCCTAGATATTACAAGACCTTATAAGGCTATTTTCTCTTTTGACTTAAGGAAGGTGAAATGCTTAGGTTTAATCAAAGATTTGGTTGTATCATTGTCTCAAATTCCATAAAGAAATTTGATCATGGATGTGGTGGTTGTTGACATCCCTCCAAAATTTGGCATGTTTTTATCTAGATATTGGGCTGCAAATTTGAAAGGGACTTTGCAAATGGATATGCCATATGATACTATCCTTGTTTTTGGCCAAGAAATGAGGTTTTACATAGAAGTGATGCGAAGGTACATTGTGAGTAGTAAAACTCAACCAAAAAGCCATCCCATTTACTTTGTGGATATTGGGCTTGGTTCCTCTATTTTCTATAATTACTAGAGTTTTGAAGAGGAGGAGCTAACGAATGTCAGGTCCATAAAAGACAAAACTAATCATAAAATAGAGGAAATTACAAATCACTAAAACAATGTAGAGGATGAGATGTGGAATACGAGCTTTGATGGAGTTGCTAGCAGAGAAGGAGCCAGAACTAGTGTATGGATTAAGCCTTCCAAGATAGGTACAAAACTTTGTTCTTACAAACTTGCTTGTGATTGTACCAATAACATGTGTAACATCCATTGGTCGGTGACCCCGACCGGGTAACTCTACTGATGCAACCTTTACTTTTCCTTTACTGCTCTGATACCATTCCTATGACATTTTCGGCCTTAAACAATAGGCCAAGCCATGCCACCAAGTAACTTTCAAAAATAATCACATATAAAACTTAACCGGAAGATAGAGATAACATTTGGTATTCACACATATAAATATATATCTATCTAATGCAATTAAACAGATGTCAATACACTACTCATACACATGTTCATGCAGAAGCAACATTAACACATACATGCAACATATATATACATGCATTACTCATTAATTATAATGCAAATACAAATACACAACATACAATGAACAAATAATTGGTACTTATATTTTAATAGATGACCACCAACTGCGTGCAAACCTTCCACGAACCTCCCAGCCTTAGACCATGCTTCTCATCACACTCAGCAGTGGGTCACCCCTGAGCTGGGACTAAAATCCATCGGGCAAGGGAATTTTAGGCTTGGAAAGGAAACAACAAGGAAGTTACATAGAACAACAGGAAGGATCCTTTATCCCAGGAGCCACTTACACCCACAACCCACAGACCCTCATTCCCCACACACCTTATCCACCCTAGGAGGGTACACCTTCACTAATAAAATTCCATCGGCTACTACACCTCCCTTACCATGGGCTTTAACAACAACCTGGATCGGAATTCTCAGAGTACTGTAGCTACTATGGGACTCCCTATAGGAGAACTCACTTCCCAACAAACTCTCTCACCTGGGCTCTTTCTCACAGTCCTGACAACCTTCTTCTTTAATTCATCTCTTATGTCAAACATACACAAGTGATGTCAACAAAAGAATTTGAATAACACACAGGTGAAGTCAACCACAGAAAATGGGTATGGACACAGAATATGACAACAAACCAAGCTTAGCCAAAAATGTGTTGGCAACAATCGCCAACTACTATGACACAACATGACTGAAGAAAAATACAAGTTCGTCGGGCTTCACAGGAAATACACAGGAAAACTTCAGTGTCTATAGGTTACACTAGTGCGTGCATCAGTGGGGAGTATGTCTCTCTTCCAGGGTAGCTAACCTCGCAAGAGTGCAGACACAATGGTGAAGTATCATGACAGTTGTGAGAATCATGAGACTGGTGAGTGAGCCCCCCCCCAACGAGCGGACTTTCCCACTTAAAACCGCATGTGTCCAGGTTCACACATGTCTCCCTGAAGCTGCATGAGCTCCACTTAACACTTGTCCCCCTTTCCCCTAGGAACTTAGGACAACATGGTTATATCAAACCTTAGCTTCTAGGAAATAATAATATAATACTATTCCTTTATAAGTAAGTGGTCTAACTTAGCCCCTATTCCTATACACTTAGCCCCTTACCCACCTAGTGGAGCTTAGTCCCCCATAACTCTTTCTTCGTGGAGGGTCTACACACAATAGTGTAATTTTATTAATGATATGTGTGTATTTACATATACAAAATTAGGCTCATTGGCCTTAGCATATGGCTCACCAACCTAATAAACACATAAGTCTCTTAGCTTATAACCTATCATCTCACCAGCCTATAAGCATAATTACAATTCAGCATGGGCTCGGCCTTGGGGTGTTACAATCCCCTCCCCTTATTTTTGCACTTCCCTTAGTGAAACTCTTTACAAAACAACAAAAAGATTTCCAAAATCTTCAAAAATATGTGTGTACTATGCCCGCATAGCATATTCATACTCCCATGTTGTGTCCTCAGGACCATACAAGGTCCACTAAAACTTTACAAGATTTACGACTCGATTATGGAGTTGCTTGCTCTTCCAATCTAGTATGTGCACATGCTACACTTGCAAAGTGCCTTCTTGATCCACCTGGATCACATTCCAATCAATCACATTATTAGCATCAGGTATATACTTCTTAAGCAATGATACATGAAATACATTATGAACATTCATGGATGCAGTCAATGCAAGCATATAATCTATTGGTCTAATCCTTTCTAGGATTTCAAATGGTCCACAAAATCTGGCTGCCAACTTGGAATAGCTTCCCAGCTTCAGGGAACTTCTGTTGGATTTTACCTTTAGGAAAAAATTGTCACCCACTTTAAAATCTCTGTGGTTTATGCCTTTGTCTGCATAAATTTTTTGTCTGTCTTGGGAAGCCTTCAAATTTTGTTTAATCTTCAGCATTTTCTCTTCCATTTCCTTGAGCAACTTCAGCCCAACCACTGCCCTATCATCTGGATTGTCCCAACTTATTGGGGTGTTTCACTTTCTTCCATAAAGTGATTCAAACGAGCTCATCTTCAATGATGCTTGATACCCATTGTTGTAGGCAAATTCTACCAAGTGTAGATAATATTCCCATTTAGATGGTTTGTCGATCACTACATCCTTAGCATGTCTTATATCACTTGGTTTACTCTTTTTATTTTTCCATCTGACTCAGGGCGATGGGTTGTGCTGAAGTTTAGGTTCATTCTGAACCCCTCGAATAGTCCTCTCCAGAACTTTGAGGTAAGCTTTGGGTCTCTGTAAGGCACAATTGTCTTGGGAATACCATGCATTCGTGCTACCTCCCTCATATAGATATCGACAACGTTAGTTGCCTTGTGAGTGGTCTTCAATGGAATAAAATGGGAAGCTTTAGTAAGTTTGTCCACTACTACCATGATTGCATCATGTTGCTTGCTTGTTCGAGGAAATTCTATCATGAAATCCATTGTCACCACTTCTCACTTGCACTTAGGGATGGTTAAGGACTGTAGAAAACCAGCTGGGTGTCTATGCCCAACCTTTACCTTTTGACATTCCAAGAATTTGGCAATAAATTCAACAACTTCCTTCTTCATTCCTGGCCAATAATATTGGCTTTTGATTGCTGAAATTGTTTTCTGATATCCTAGGTGTCTTGCATAAGGTACATTGTGCATTTATTTTAAAATCACACTCTTCAATCCAGAAGAGTTGGGTACATAAAATCTGTTTCTTACAAGAGAATTCCATCAATTCCCAATTCGAAATCTTCAGCCTTCTGCTGCTTTTTACCTTGTTGCAATTTTGTTACCAATTCTATGTACTGCGAATCAACTTTTGCAGCCTCAGAGATTCTTCCTTGAATATCCGTCTGATACATGCTGATGGTTGAGCATGCAATTCATGCACTCTCCTGTTGAGTGCATCAACCACTTTGTTCTCATTTCCTATGATGTGCTTGATATCAAATTCATATTCACAGAGGAATTCCAACCATCTTCTCTGCCTGACATTCAATGTAGGTTGATCAAACAAATACTTCAGACCATGATGGTATGTCCTGAGCTCAAACCTCTTTCCCATGAGGTAATGTCTCCATTTCTTTAGAGTGTGTACAATGGCTGCCAACTCCAAATCGCGAGTGGAGTAGAGCCTTTCATGCTCTTTCAATTTTCTAGACTCAAAACATATCACAAACCCATTATGGCTGAGGACTCCTCCTAGTCCTTCTTTACATGCATCAGTGCAAACCACAAAATCTTCATTCGGATATGCAATATTCAGAATTGGAGCATTGTTTAACAACTGATTCAATTGTTGGAAGCTTCTTTCACATTCTTCTGTCCATTTAAATTTCTTCCCCTTCCTTTGCAAGGAAGTGATGGGGTGAGCTATTCTCAAAAACCCTATAATGAACCTTCTATAGTAGCCAGCTAGACCCATGAAGGATCTGAATTATGTTACATGTTTAGGTGTTTTCCACCCTATAATGGCCTCAATATTTTTAGGGTCCACGTCTATCCCTTCTTCTGATATGATATGCCCCAAATAGTGAATTATGTTTTGATAAAACAAGCACTTCTTCAGTTTGGCATACAGTTGATGCTCTCTTAGCACTTGCAACACCATCCTCCAATGATGCTCATGCTCTTCTTCCGACTTGGAATATACAAGGATGGCATCCAAAAAGACAATGACAAACTTGTCCAAATATTCCCTAAAAATGTCATTCATTAAGCACATAAAAACAACAGGTGCATTTGATAACCCAAATGGCACCAATGTGAAGTCATAATGACCATACCTTGTTTTGAAGGTGGTCTTGCTGATGTCTTCCTGTTTAATCCTTAACTGATGGTATCCTAACCTAAGATCTATCTTCGAAAATATCTTTGCATCCTTCAATTGATTAATGATATCATCAATCCTTGGTAAAGGATACTTGTTCTTTATAGTTACTTTGTTCAATTGTCTAAAATCAATGCACAATCTCATTGTTCCAACTTTCTTCTTTACGAACAAGATTGGGACACCCCAAGGTGACACATTTTGGATGATATACCCCTTCTTCAGAAGCTCTTCAAGCTACATTTGCAGTTCCTTTAGCTCTGATGTACTCATTCTGTAGGGAGTCTTTGACACTAGGGTTGCTCCAGGCGTCAAATTTATAGAGAAATCAATATCTGTCTTTGGAGGTAGTCATGGTACCTCCTTGAACACATCTTCAAAATATTCTAGGACTACATGGTCCTCTAGAATTGGCACCTTATCCTTAGATGCTTCCTTCATATGAGCTACAAATATTTGAAAGCCTCTCTTGTAGCATTTCTTCAGTTGCATTGCTGAAATTTCTCTAATAGCAACTGCCTTGGGAATTCCTTAGACTTCTCTTTGATTTCCTTCCTCATCCAAGCAAGTGAATGCCTTGTTATGGCAGTCTAAAATGGCATGGTGTTGGTCCAACCAGTCCATACCAATTAGGCAATCATATGATCCTAAAGGCAATATATTCAGATCTTCATTGGTACTTAGTCCATTCATGCCCATTGGACATAATTTAATCGACTCAACAACTTTCCTCTTGGCTCCTGTAGCCAGTTGTACCAACCAAGATTTCTCATGCTTGTTTATCGACAAGCATAATATTTCCACAACTTTAGGATCTATGTAACTATGAATAGCTCCTAAGTCTATTAAAATAGTAATGGCATGGTTATTGATCATACCTTCAACTTCAATCATGTGTTATTGAAACTCAACTTTCTTGTTTTCTAGGGCTGCGTAGATTCTTGGTACTCTCCTGCCCATGTCCTCCACTGTTTCAGCTTGATGAAAATTGTAAACAACTATCATCTTGTCCTTTCTTGGAGGACAATCTCTATAGCTATGATCTCCTTTACAACCCCAACATTCCATAGGTGTCTGTTTTGGCCTTTGCCCACCTACTTCAGCCATCCTGGGCTCTCTCAAAACTGTTTTTCCTTGAGGACTGTTCCTAAAAAATGGTGGTTTGTTTCCCTTCTACCTCTGCTTCCTGTTAAACTTATTCTTGTCTTCCCAAGCTTTTTAGAAAGTAGGATTTTATTTTTTTTGATCATACAATCATTTTTCTCTCCTTATAGTTTCTTCCATAGTTTTATGATCGTCATACTGGATCTTGTGATTGATGGAAGATGGAAGCCCACTCAGATACCTTTGAATCTTAACTATCTCATCCTTGATGAAGGGAACATACTTCAACAACTCCAAGAATCTTCTTTCATACTCATAAATGGAGAAACTTCCCAGCTTGAGTTCAAAGAACTCTTTCATTTTCTTGCCATAATACCTCTTAGTTAGGTACTTCCTTTCAAAATGTCTCTTGAATTCCCTCCATGTAACATTCTTCTCTTTGATGTGATGTACTTGCACAAGTTGATCCCACCATACAAATGCCTTCCGTTTGAGTTGATAGATGGAAATTCTTCCTTCCGCATGAGAAGAATAATTATGCAATTGAAAATACTTGCTCATGCCGAACAACCATGTCTGTGCATATTCATCCTTCTTATGCTCCTTGTTGGTCCTGAGATTAAACTTAAGGCTCAAAGAGTAATGTCAGACATCATGAATGTTTAAAGAGAATGTTTTAACATAGTTCTTTTTCTACCTTTAGTTATATAAGAAATTATCCTTAAATGAAATTAATAATAGGACAATACAAAGGTCATATTTCGTTGTCTGAGTCACAATTATAATATCAAATGGTGTGGGAGAAACTTACAAAACTGTTAAAAAAATCTAGGCATCAATGGCAGATGAGTCTCACCTTGTTTGCAATAGAAGAAAGTAAAGAGTGCACCCTTGAACAGGATATGAGATGCAGTAATTCAAATAGCTTGCAGGTCTTTTTTTACTTATAGTAATCACAGAGGAAAAACTACTTACTTAATGAATTGTTGATATAATGTGATTACAGTAGTTGTGATACTAAATTGCAATCAATCACTTCTCAAGGAATTACATAAAGGAATTCAGAGATATGGAAATACAAAAGAAACACACAACATTCAGTGGAAATACAGAAGAGACAGGCAGAAGAAAAGTAACTGTCAGTGGGAAGGATGACAATGTAACAGGTGTATGATGATGAATTAGGGATAGGTAAAGATTTAGAATGTGAATGAATGTGATAAGTGGATGTAGCAAGGTGAAAGATAGGGAGGGTAAAAATAAAGGGCATTGTGCATGTTTCCTTATTTGCTTCCAGATATGCTTGCTTTCCCATGTTTGATACATTGGTTTCATCTATTCAATAATTCCACTACAAACTTTGAGGGTTCAATTGATTCATTTACCTCAAAAGTGAATAATCTCCTCTCTACCTGAGGCATTTTTTCCCATATCCTTTTTATTTCTTGAGCTATGGCTTGTAGTTGTGAGCTTGGACTTACTAGCCACTTATTGATCTTAACAAGATCAATTTGGCTCATTTCCTTAATGGACGTTAGAGTTTCTTCCTTGCTCTTCATGGAATTTCATTGATTTATTTCAATATTGATTTTCCCTAGGGCCTCCGCAATACTATTTCCCTCAAAATCAATTAGTCTCGTGTCTAATGATGACAATGCTTCTTGGAGAGCATCTTTTACTTCCTTGGCTAATATTTTCTCTCTGACAAATTTGTTTCCCACACCTTCAAGGCCATATCACCTCGTAATTGTTTGGAAGGAGAGAGTAGAGGAAAATTGGGGGAAATACCTTTATGCACCAATATGATGGCTTCTTGAAACCTATCTCGGGCTGAGCGAGCTTCTCTTTCCTTAATATAGATATCCTTCAGAGCAAGATCTATTGCCTGGTAGCACCTCTGGATGACATTAAACTTCATAAAAAGGTCATGTTGGGCCATTTCCAGTTTTTCGTTTATTTCCGGTGCTTGAGTCTAGAAGGTTGGGATATCTATTGAGGTACCTTTGGTCAGGTCTAATCTGGCTTGCAATTTCCCTATCAATTCATCATTTTGAGTGACCAATCCTTGGTTGGCCTGTGAATTTCTATGGAGCTCCTCGAGGTTAGCCTCCAACTGTTAGATTTCTTGTTGATCATGAGCTATGATTTGCTCAAAGTCTTGGCTCATCTTGTTCCTTGCAGTCCATTCCATGGCCTATATTTGAATTTGAAATTTCTCTACCAATAGGCACTTCTGTCATAGTTGTTCGACCAAATTGTCTACAAACCATTGATTGGTCATGGCAAAAGAAACTAATGAACCTACGACTTCCTTTGCGAATTTTGGAGCATCTTGATTATTTCCATCATATACCATTCTCTGCCTTTTGGTTATCACTCCATCTTTCTAGTGTGATTCCCTTTTCATGATGGCCTTCCATTTTCTACTAAAGAATAAATTCGAAGGAGGCATCCCTTTAGGTGAGATGGGGGTAAGATCATCTACAAAGACAATTTCGGAATTAGGATTTCCGAGGATGGATTGCAAAGGTGTCAATGACCTAATAGGAGTACCAATGTCTGTATATCACTGCTTCTATGTTGTATTTGAGGTACTAACAGGTGTGGTTGGTGATGAAGTAGACACCATTTGTCCTTGTTTTAGGAAGGCTTCGAGATGAGCCTTTGCCTAAGGGCCTATCAGACTTGACAATGAGGCATCTAATTTCTGAGTCAATACCTCCAAGATCTTCGGGGCTTTTTCAACTTTATTCTTACCAGAGTGGCTGGCTTTAGAACCTATTGACTTGGCTTCCTGAGAAGAGGGAGTGACTAATTGATCCCCTTGTAGTACCTTCGGTAGGTTGTTCCACCTATGTTTTTGAAAGCTAATAAAACCATCTTGTTGATCTGGGGGAAAGGTTTGGAACCTGTCCTGTATCTCCTCATAAGACTTAACTCCCTTGAATATTTCGTCATACGGGGATCTTTCGTGCACATATCTTTTCATGTTGAACTGGGCTAGGTGATTTTCCACAACTTTGCGTGGGTCGTGTCATTTGAATTCGATGTCAACCAATTTGAAATTATCCAGAGCCATAACCTCCACTTTGGAGTGACCAAAATCTAGTAATGAAAACATGCCAACCTGAATGGGGAAATTCGACCATACCTTTATCTGTGTTGCCTTCATCTCTTTGTTGATGCCTCCTGTTATTGTCTGGTGGTCCACTTCCCTACATACTAGTCGGTCTGGTAAAAATCATGGGAGAGCATGGGGGGGGACCGAACACCCAAAACTATGATATATGAGAAGTTCTCCTCAATAAAACAATTTTCTAGCTTACCCAGATTCTCCATAATCCAGTCTGAAATTCGAGGAGGTGGGTGGCCATACAAGGCTATGTGAACAATAATCACAACATTGTGGTAGATTTCATAAAATAAATCCTTGGATTTTTCTTCCCATAGCTTGGAATGGTATAAATGAATGGGCTTGACACTGGCCAGATTCCATCTCCAATTCATCAATGGGAAAGGCGTCATAAAACAGGTGGCGTCCATGATATATGTTTTGATATAAAAGGGGTCAGGTTGTCCCTTTGACTTCGTTGTTTTGTCATCTGCAATCTCTTTGGCCAAGTTATCAGACAACATTTTGGCCCAATTGAAAGTAAAACCCTCTGCTACCTCGTGCATGATGGATACCCATTCCACTGAGAAATGTGTGGGACTCTTCTTTCTGAACAGTCGACATAGCATCAGGGCTATGTACACCATGGGAACGTCCAGAGACATTGTGGAATATATACCATGAGCGTCGGTTCTGAATTTCTCTGAGTTCCTCCACCAAGACTTGATTATCTCTGGACAGTTTCCGACATACTAGACGCACTCCTTTTGCTCGAACTCCAAAATGAATGCAACATTGAATGTATATTTAGGAGTAGGGGATAGTTTGTACATTACTTGCATATGTTTTGGTTAGAAAGATCCAACAATGACCTTCTAATGGTTGTAAATTCTCTTGGTCTAGATGTCAATGTGCTATAAGGCCCAACTTATCATGTCATTATAAGGCATGAGTCTCGGTCGCGCTACTATTTTGTGTAGTTCCGACTGCGCTATATGTCTGAGTTTAGTTGTGTAAGTATCTTCTTCTTCTTCAGCATAGTCCTCTGTACAGTTGATGATTTCATGTTCCATAGCCTCAAACACTTGTGTCCAAGATTTAATAATGTCCATGGCTCGTGACATGGTGTCCGATAGAACGTCCGCATTTGGGTTTGAATCCTTGCCAGTCGCATGAGGATTTTTCATCATTTTTCGTGGTGCCATAACTTCTAAGGAGACGGAGTGAAATTACCTGTTTGCAGAGAAAACTCGTGAATCCTTCAAACAGATAAAGCTTTCTAATTGCAGAAAATGAAAATGAATTCGAAATCGAAGTGCTTTTATTCAAAACAGAGTCATTGCTTTTCGTATAACTTCTCTGACGGTAAATTTATTAACGTTTGATGGGAAATTTTACCTGGCGATCCGCAATCTGCGTTTGAATCATTATCCTTAGCTAGTCATATATGCCACCAACACTTCGACAGTTCGTGTTCTAGAATTTTCGATGTGTTTGAGTGGGAACCTCTCGAATCCTAAATCCGTGAAAAGATTAATCTTCGAATAATCACTTGTAAACTTTTAATTATTCACGTTTAAGATGTTGCATTACCTTCAAGTGTTTTGGAATTTCGGACTCCGGAGATTCTAGGATATGATACAGGGGAAACACCCGAGATCCAAACCGCGGGGTCATTAATTATCTCCTGATCATGATTAACTTAATCATTTAATGTTTAATACTTTAACATTTTGGTACTTCGGTGATTTTTGAATTAGTTCTTTGTTAGAATCTTGAAGGATCATCTCCTACAGTGGCATGTTGAGGAAAGGGAGGTGCCATGTATCAACTCGGAAAAGACTCAAAAGGTACATGTGTCTTACAACTTGTGCCCTTTCTGTTAAGAATCAATACTGAATACAAAATATCACAATAGATCCAAAGATATCTGGATACAATCACCACACAAGATCTATGAAACCATATAGAAAACCACACTTTATTATCACCAAACCCTTAAGGTAGGGAAACACCATACAATGGATCCTATTATGGAAGGGATCCTCTCCTGTTCACTTGCCTCTTCGAGGGGGCATCCTCCTATTGAGCTTCAGCTCCAAATACAATAATTCTCTTCATATCTCATTACATTGCTTGAACCCCTTTATATAGTGCTACCATCACCTAAAAACATTCTAGAGGAGGAATCTTCTAGAAGTATAACCTTCTAAGAAGTCCTCTTACATTTATTATATCTAACTACCATAGTGGGCCTTATTTAATAATATAGTGGACCTAGTCCACCTTACATTGAATTACCTCCACTATTATCACTATGGGCCCTCTGGCCCCCCCTACTACCTCTCTAGCTACCTTACACTTTCTAAAAAGGTTTAGGAAAAGCAATGAGCATACACTTTTGGGTTTCAAAGATGCGGGGTTTTTATTGTTAAGACTTGTTGCAACATCTAAAGCACAGAGCTCTGAAGTGACCATTAGAGACTTACCTCTTTAAAAATTAGGCAGCTCCAAAACTTCGGGGGTATTAGGATCGTTCGATCAAACATAAAAACTTCATCGACGGTGGACATCGTGCGCGTCTTATTATTATCTAACCAACAATGAATTGGATTTAAATTTTAAAATGTCATTTACCAAGTTCACGCTTTCTTTGGGGTAAAAATCATATTTTTGGGAGGTGAAAAATACAAATCTTCAAACACTACTGCATTGGGTGCAAATTACGACGAAATATTACGACGGTTTAAAATTTCGTCGTATTTTTTTTGTTTTTTTTGGACTAAATATACTCTTTTTTTTCGAGGTCCAAATGTTGGTCGCTCTAGTGACCAACCTTCCAAGTTGGTCATTTTAACAATGAAAGTTGGTCGGTAGAGTGACCAACCCCTAGTTAATCGCTATAGCGACTAACAATGGCACGTGTGAGAATCAAACGGTCATTTTCGACAAATCAATCCTATATATATCTCAGTTACGACAAATTTGCTATAGTTGCAACAATCATTTTCTACAGTTGCAAAAATCATTCGGGTGTTCTGATGCAATGGTGTTCTGGTTTTTTATGAAATCTTGATTTCAATTTTCTTTCAAGAAGAGAAACATTGAATTGATCAGACTCTACATAGCTGAGATTTTGAAGGTTAGTACTTAAAATTTTTTCTGTGTGATTTAGTAATTCGGTGCTATTGAACTATTTTATGGTTTATTTTCACTCCTTAAATCATATTTTATGGTTTATTTTCACTCCTTAGAAAGATTTTATGGTTTATCCATTTTTGATAGAGTAAAAAGATTACTGATTCGGCTACAATCACTCTAATTAGATTCAATCACTCTAATTTTGTTCTTATGTTTCATGGAACTTCTTGAATATCTCAGTATCCTTGCCTTATTAAATTTACATTGAGGGTTTCCTCCTTGAGTTGGAAAAGAACCAACTAGAAGTGAAGAGAAGTGGCTTTTTTGTTGATATTGGGCATCAGTACTCTTGTGTATCCCTAAAGCTACCCTAATTTTTATTAGGGACTTAATATTATATAGT
>JASDQU010438719.1:91518-102064 GCA_032191745.1 Picea mariana
GATTTGAATGGGGCCAAAGGATGGCTTGAAGCCCAAACCATTAGAAAGGATGTGCATAACAGATTCAAGGGTGCAATACAAATCCCAAGCAATATGGGATAACTTCATGAAGGTCAAATATGGAAGATGGCCCATGGAGAAAGAAAATACATGTTGAAACTCAAGAGAGAGGTAGAGTCACCGTGTTATAGAGTTTTTTTGCTTCTAGTGATTATATCTCCCAAACTAGGAAAAAATATTCTAACACCCCATTTTAGATAACATAAAAACCTTTCAAATGATTTATATTGCACCCTCTAAAATGTATTGTAGATGCCATTGTAGTTGTTAAAATTTAACATAAGAGGCACATGCTTCATTCTATCCATGAATTGGTGATATTATGGTTGGGCAACTGTATGTAAGATAAGAGAGGGATGGAATGAGGTAACCCAATATTGTAAATGTTGACTGAAAATATTTAGGTCGTGCTATGCTTGTGTGAAGATACAAGAACACTTGATTTTAGAGGGATAAGTGTAAAGGAATGCAAAATACGCCTAAAAGTAAAATATTTCAGAAATAAAATAAAATTTTGTCACAAATGAAACATTCACAAATTAAGTAATCCCTTTTTAAGTTTGGGTATAATGGGTTTTGTACCGTAGCAAAAGAAGACATTCCTGGGTCAACTCGATTCAGATTGTAATCGACCAGTAACTCTTCGCCTGCTATTATTGTNATGCTTCATTCTATCCATGAATTGGTGATATTATGATTGGGCAATTGTAGGGAAGATAAGAGAGGGATGGAATGAGGTAACCCAAGATTGTAAATGTTGACTGAAATTTTTTAGGTCATGCTATGCTTGTGTGAAGATACAAGAACACTTGATGTTAGAGGGATAAGTGTAGAGGAACACAAAATATGCCTAAAAGTAAAATATTTCAGAAATAAAATAAAATTTTGTCACAAATGAAACATTCACAAATTAAGTAATCCCTTTTTAAGTTTGGGTATAATGGGTTTTGTACCTTAGCAAAAGAAGACATTCTTGGGTTGACTCGATTCAGATTGTAATCGACCAGTAGCTCTTCGCCTGCTATTATTGTTTTCACCACACATACAAATATCCTATTACCTTCACGCTCCTCAAAAATGCAATTGGGTGACTTTCTTGTCGTCCTAGGCCTTGTACTATTTATAAGACCTGCAACATTCCCCGATGCCTTTGGCCTTCCATCAATATACATAGTCACTCCTTTATGCCTATTATTGTCTTTCAATTGTATATAATTTGCAGCGAGTGCGTATCTCTGCATACTAGGCATATATTGGACTAGCCTCAACCATACTCCATAAGTGTAACATGGTCCAAAATACTCAAACAATTCAACTAATCTGCCATATTTTACCTTTATGTTGTCCATGGAGAATAAACCAAGGCCATGGATGGATGACGGAGCAATGCGATAAATCCTCCCACTAACACAGAAGTCGGTGTCTAGCTCAGGAGTTCCTTGGGTACCCACTATTTCAGTAGGTGTTTGTACCTCAAGGGATCCTCGATGTCACCTATGCTCTCATCATCATAAGAGCATGATCCACCTTCAGCAAGAAAGAATTTCATGCGCCTACCAAACTTTCTTCTGACCTTTTCACCTCTAGTTGATTTCGCCTTGTAACATGTGTTGGATATGTTTTCCCTTATCCCTTTTGAAATTTTATCGCTCGAGCTGGATGATAGGTCTGATAGATACATATTTGGTTGTACCTACACTTCATTGAGGGATAAGTAAACTTTAGGCCAACGATATTCATATTATAATATAGCTAAAGATAAACATTGAAAATATAACTTGACAT
The DNA here is from genome assembly GCA_032191745.1 of Picea mariana. Lineage (NCBI taxonomy): Eukaryota > Viridiplantae > Streptophyta > Pinopsida > Pinales > Pinaceae > Picea > Picea mariana. Next base: position 93,364 of record JASDQU010438719.1, read on the forward strand.
GTATGACTTTTGCATCTAGGGTTGGAGCCAAACCTTTGAGAAAACACAGAGTATTTCTTCACTCAGTATTTTGGGTAGGTGTTCATGGGCCAAAACTATCTGGGAAGACAAAAGAAATAATTTTGAATTTCCCATCTAGTTTGTAGCCCACCTCTAATTTATGAGAACCCATGAGGGATTTTGATGTAGACCCCCAACCCTCGAGCCAGAGTCTGCTCACAGGATCGCCCTAAAAACTTCCTCGAGCTGAAGCAGATCTTTCAGATCCCTATTGGGACCTCATATTTTTGATCCACATGTTCCTCCCTGAAGTCTCCACCAGTGCGTGATATTCACAAGGTGCAAGTTTTCACTTGTTCATAGTCTCTGCACACAACTATTGCCTTTTTCCTGAAATGGAATTTCGGGTTTCGGGACTCCATGAGTCCTGATGTCGAGAGTCCTTGACTCCTCGATCTCCCGGTCTACGAAATGCCAATTTTCTGAATTGGCTTCACTCGGGGTTAGTCCCCTAGGCTATACCGTTATTCCATATGACCACCCCTCATATGACCGCAGTCCTCTTGGGTTTCATTGATGAAAAGCGCATGGCTTCCTATCCTCAGGACTTCTGAAAAGTCAATTTTTGGAATGTCGAAAATACCTGTGTCTCGGATTCCTCCTCCTTTCGTGATTTCGGTTTTTCCAATGTCGAAATGCTTTGAACTTATGTCTATGGGATCCCCGGAATGCCGAGTCCCGAAATCTTGATATCAAGTGTGGCCACAGCCTCACTCTCCTTTATGTCACATTTCACGATTTCGGAGTTCTAATTGCTGAAATGCTCGATCCTTTGTCTTCGGAACTCCCGAAGTTTCGAATTTCGAAATCACCACAAATACATCAGATCTCCATGACCCGTGATTTTCTTGAGCAACTTCGTGTTTTCGCGTTTCAGGCTTTCCTGATGCAAGGCTCTTCTTCCTGTCCCTGCTCTCTAGACTTCCCAGTATCCGAAATATTGAAGTATCGAAATCCTGAGCCCTTTGGTTCTCCTTCTCTGAACAAGATCAACAACTCAAAGCCTCGCTTGATCCAACGACTCAGATTCTTTTGGGATTTTATGGGTCAAGAGTTTTGAACTCTTACCTCTCTCATTCCCGGTACCCGAAATGCCAAAATGCTTATTTTAAGAATTTCCTCGATGCCTGGATCACTACCACGTGTCCTTCGCTTGGATGATCCAGATCCTTTTCAGTATTTGGGACTCCGTGAACCCAATGACACTGATCCTCTGTTCTCTCAAATCCTAGGTATCCAAAATCCCAGTGGACTCCCCGATCTCCTCCATGTCTCCTCCATAGATGGATGGTCTAGATCGTTTCGGGACTTCGCTAGTAGTGAAGCCAAAAGACTCCCTTCTCTTCTTCAAAATGTCTGGATCCCCTATATGAAAGGATCTCGTGACATCTATCCTTCTTATATGGACGACTTAGATAACTTTGGGAATTTGAAACCCATGAGTCCTAATCTTCGGTCCTTTTTCCTCTGAACCTCCGAATTCCTGAAGTCTGAAATCCCGATACCTCTACCCTGTCGGGACTTTTCGGATTCTCTGCTCTGCGCATGAATATTTAAACCTCATACAAATTTCCATAGATTTGATGAATATCAGTCCATGTACTCATATCTGATGGCTCAAACCTGTTCTTCTGTTGTTCCCTTCCTACGTTGCCTAGACACAAATCCATGGTCCTGATCTTCTCGGCTGATCTGATGGCAGTTGTGCTCCTCCTATTGAGCATGCGCTTTCTTCCCAACCTTTGGAAGATTTTCCAAGTTCCAAAGGCTTCGAACTTTGCTTTTCCTCTATGAGCTCTACACCATTGGGTCTCACCTGCGTTCTCAAAGACGCTATCCCTCATGAGCTTTCAGGATTCTTAAACTCTCCAAAGAGTTTCCTCTTTTGGCCTCTGTGATCTTTGCAACTATGACCTATGTGTAAAAGCACTACTCCTCTTGAGCTTCTCTCTTTAAATCCTCAAAGGATTATTTGACTTCTGTGCATCTGACAGAGTATCTGCATGCACAATGGTGCTACCCCTCCTGAGCTTTTCCTGTAGCTTCGACCTCTAAGGAATTAATCCTTTTTCGTCTCTTTTAGATGGAGAATATGATGCCCTCCCGGCACTCTCTTTCTCACGAAAATTCTTGCTAAGTCTGTAGGGTGTTCAACAACCTTGTGAAGATCCTTCCTTGGACTCTTCTTTGTCTCTAAACTCAAAGAGTTTTCTCTATACGCTCTAGCACCTACTCAATGCCCTCCTGGCAGAGTGTCCAGAATCCTCAGTGATTATGTTTCTCTATGAACTCACAACAGAGTTCCTTCTTAGCACTCTATGCTTGTGCTCAATTCCCTCTTGGCAGAGCTTTATAGAACCCTCAGTAGTTCTATCTTCTTCCTGAACTCAACAGAATTCCTCTGTGCACTCTATGCACCTGCTCAATTCCCTCTTGGCAGAGCTCTACAGAACTCCTCAGAGATTTTTTCTTCTACTATGTCCTCCTCTGCACAGTCTCACCTCTAAGGTATTCAACAACCTTGAGGTCTTCCTCTGAGTCAATGATTTCAGTTGGTGTGCCCTCCAAGCACGTCCTTGTCCAAATTTCGTAGAATTGGAAGTGCTCTCTAAGCACTGACTATCAGAACCCGCATTGTTTTGTCACGCCCTCTTGGCATGAAGCGTCAAAGAACTCCAACCCAAAATTAAAGAACTCTTCAGATAGCAGAAACTATCTATTCCCACAAATGCATACCTAACATACATCTACATCATACAATCACAACATATCATCAATACACACATGAAGACATTCATCATACACAGAATAACATGCAAGAAAAACTATTTTTTTTGTATTAATGTAAAATGCCTCTTTTACAATGTGTTTGAGCTCAAAATGAAACAAAGTCTCGTCTCTCCTCTCTTCTCTACTCTAACTCTTGCTCCAAAATAAGATCCAAGATCTTTTACATGAGGGGTCTCTTCGAGCTCTTCCCTCCAAGCTACCTACCCTATTCAATTACATTGAATTCATAATTAAATGGTTGTCTAGTCCAGATTGGATCTAGATCCCAACCTTATAGCCATTAAAGGCTATCTACATCTAAAGCCTACGTATAGGCATAGCCTTTTGGCTCTAACAACCTTACAAATATTAAATTCCCTTAATTCAAATTCAAAATATGAGAGGGTTGGCGCCTCTCTTCCTTGAATGTGCTGAGTGGGCTGGCTGGCTAGCACATGGCTAGCTTGGGAGCGATGCTCCTGCATGATACTCCTTTGCTGTGAAAAATTCATGAGCTCCTTCTCATGAGATCTCCACCCTAGTTGTTGAAATCCTCTTGGATCCCAAAGAACTCTTCGGAGCTATCTCTCTGCTCCATCTCTTTGTTGCTATTGTTGTTGTTGCTTTGTTGTTGCTCTGGCAGTCTCCCTTCTACTCAGCTTCTTCTTACTGGTAGTCGCTTGTGCTGACCTCAACATCAGCTTCCTGATCTACTCAATCTCCTTGTCCAACTACTCTAATGGATGGCTCTATCCTGGTAGTCTTCTCCACTGCAATTCCTCTTTGCAAATGGGTAGATCAACTAGATCTCCTATGCTGTCTTCTTCATCTCCTGTGGCCTTAGCTTGCTACTCTTCTCTAGAATTCAGCTCTGCAGTCTTATCCTCTTGGATGATCTACCATTCAAATTCTCCCTTGCTACCATTTCTATTGCTGGTATGTCTCCAGCTTCCTCCAGCTACTCCTCCGACTGGAATTCTCCTTTATCTACCTCCAACTTGACTTGTTGGATGTGCAAGCTATGCACCTTTAACCTTCTTTCTAGGGCTTCAATATCTTCACATAGATCAGTAAGACTCATGTTTTCTATCTCTTCTTTGGCTTCTTATGCTGCAAGCTCCAATGCTGTAGTCATTTCAGCTTCCTGGCTGAAAATTTTGAGCCATTCCTCAGAATTCTCTTCTTCTTCTTTCTCCCTGACAATCTCTATTGGATGGTGATCTTCTGTTGCTACCTTGACAACACACACACTAGCCTCATCTGGGATATATGGTAGGAATACATTTATCCCTCCAATCATCAAAATGCTCTTCTGATCTTCTCTCTCTGTCAGCTCCTCTAGTTGATATGAACTCACCTCTGAGCTCATCTGTTCTCCCTTGCCCTTTTGGCAATATGGGATTTCTCTGTTGTCCACCTGGTAGTCTATGAGATCCTTGGATCCCATCTCATTACCTTCTTGGCAATGAAAAACTCCCTCGCTGTCTTCCTGACAGTCTATGACATCCCGCAACGACCTCATTTCATTGCCCACCTGGGAATTGGAAATTTATGTTCTTCCCTCCTGGCAGTCTATGAGATCTTCAGTTGATCCCTATCCATCCTCAATATCACTGAGATTTCTCTCAGCCTCTGGTTCACATCCCTTAACCATTTCCTCTTCATCATCCCTGAGGCTTTCAGCATGCCTCGGCCATTTCTTTAACAACCTTCACTGTCTTTTGGACACCAATTCCTGAATTGACCATTTTACCCTCATCTTCATGGGCCATTCATACACCCATCTCGAATTTGTATCCTATTGCACCTGTAGTGCAAGATCATCCATCCTTGCTCTGATATCAAAAAGATCTTTGTCCATCGCATCATTACCCTGTTGTTGATGGATCTTCTTCCCATCGTGTTCATGGCCTTCAGTATCCATATTCCTGCCTTTTGTCTGCTTTCCTGGAAAACCTGCTACTATCACTCTACAATCCTAAGTGCTTCTAGCCTCTCTTCTAAAGTCCTCCTGACTGCCTTCCTGACTGTTGCATACCTGCAAATAATCACCACAGAGTTCTAGTACTCTGCCTTCTTCTACCTGTCTTTGCAAGCTACCTCTGATACCAAACTAATGTGTACTAGAGTACTCTTTCTCCTCTTGCTTCCTCTGCCTGAAATATACAAACAGAGGTTCAGCTATGATACTAAAATGATGTGTACCAGAGTACTCTTTCTACTCTTGCTTCCTATACCTAAAATATACAAACAGAGGTTCAGCTCTGATACCAAACTGATGCGGACCCCCAACCCTCAGGCTAGAGTCCACTCACAAGATCACTCTAAAAACTTCCCCGAGCCGAAGCGACTGTTTTGGATCCCTATTGGGACCTCATCTTTTTTATCCAGAGGTCCTTCCCTTAAGTCTCCATTGGTGCGTGATATGCACAAGGTGCAAGTTTTCACCTGTTCACGGTCTCTGCACATGAATGTTGCCTTTTCCCTGAAATGGAGTTTCGGGTTTCGAGACTCCCTGAGTCCTGATGTCGAGAGTCCTTGACTCCTCGATCTCCCAGTCTCTGAAATGCCGATTTTCTGAATTGGATTCACTCGAGGTTAGTCCCCTAGGCTATACCCTTAGTCCATATGACCACCCCTCATATGACCGCAGTCCTCTTGGGGTTCATCGACGCAAATCACCCGACTTCCTGTCCTCAGGACTTCCGAAAAGCCAATTTCCGGAATGCCGAAAATACCTGTGTACCAGCTTCCTCCTCCTTTCGTAATTTCATGTTTTTCGATGCCGAAATGATCTAAACTTATGTCTATGGGATCCCCAGAATGTCGAATCCCAAAATCTCGATATCAAGTGTGGCCACAGCATCACTCTCCTCTATGTCACATTTCACGATTTCATAGTTCTAATTGTCGAAATGCTCGATCCTTTGTCTTCAGAACTCCAGAAGTTTCGAACTCTGAAAAGACCACAAATACCCCAGATCTCCAAGACCCATGATTTTCTTCAGCAGCTTTAGGTTTTCATGTTTCTGGCTTTCCTAATGCAAGGCTCTTCTTCCTGTCCCTGCTCTCTAGACTTCCCATTATCCGAAATATCGAAGTACCAAAATCTTGAACCCTCCGGTTCTCCTTCTCTGAACAAGATCAATGGCTCAAAGACTCCTTTGATCCAATGGCTGAGATTATTTCGAGATTTTATGGGTCAAGAGTTTCAAACTCTTACCTCTCTCATTCTCGGTACCCGAAATGCCGAAAGGCTTCTTTCAGGAATTTCCCCGATGCCTAGATCATTGTCACGTGTCCTCCGCTTGGACGATCCTGATCCTTTTCGGTCTTCGGGACTCCATGAACCCAACAACACTGATCCTCTATTCTCTCAAATCCATGGTATCCTAAATCCCAATGGACTCCTCGATCTCCTCCACGTGTCCTCCATAGATGGATGGTCCAGATCATTTCGGAACTTCGCCAGTAGTGAAGCCGAAAGACTCCCTTCTCTGCTTCCTAATGTCTAAATCCCCAATATGAAAGGATCTCATGACACCTGTCCTTATTATATGGCTGGCTCAGATAACTTCAATACTTTGGGACCTGTGAGTCCTAATCTCTGGTCCTTTGTCCTCTGAACCTTCAAATTCCCGAAGTTTGAAATCCCGATATCTCTACCCTGTCGGGACTTTTCAGATTCTCTACTCTATGCATGAGGATTTAAACCTCGTGCATCTTTCCATAGATCTGACGACTATTGGTCCATGTATTCAGATCTGATGACTCAGACCTATTCTTCCACTATGCCCTTCCTACGCTGCCTAGACACGAATCCACAGTCCCGATCTTCTCAGCTGATCCGACGGCAGCTATGCTCCTCCTATTGAGCATGCACTTTCTTCCCAACCTTTGAAATATTTTCCAAGTTCCAAAGGCTTTGAACTTTGATTTTCCTCTGTGATCTCTACACCATTGGTTCTTGCCTGTGTTCTCAAAGACATTGTCCCTCCTAAGCTTTCAGGATTCTTAAACTCTCCAAAGAGTTCCCTCTTTCGGCCTCTGCGATCTTTGCAGATATGACCTGTACGTAAAATCACTACTCCTCTTGAGCTTCTGTCTCTAAATCCTCAAAGGATTATTTGACTTCTATGCATATGACAGAGTCTCTGCATGCACAACGGTGCTACCCCTCCTGAGATTTTCTTGTAGTTTCAACCTCTAAGGAATTAATCATTTTTCATCACTTTCAGATGGAGAATCTGATGCCCTCATGGCACTCTCTTGCTCAAGAAACTTCTTGCTGAGTCTGCAGGGCCTTAAACAACCCTGTGAAGATCCTTCTTTGGACTCTTCTTTGTCACTGAACTCAAAGATTTCTCTCTGTGTGCTCTGTCACCTACTCAATTCCCTCCTAGCAGAGTGTCTAGAATCCTCAATGATTCTGTTTCTCTATGAACTCACAATAGAGTTCCTCCTCAACACTTTGTGCCTATGCTCAATGCCCTCCTGAAAGATCTCTATATAACCCTCAGTAGTTCTATCTTCTTCTTGAACTCAACAGAGTTCCTCTGTGCACTCTATGCACCTGCTCAATGCCCTCTTGGCAGAGCTCTATAGAAATCCTTAGAGATTATGTATTCTATTGTGTCCTCCTCTGCACAATATCACCTCCAAGGTATTCATCAACCTTGAGGTCTTCCTTTGAGTCAATGATTTCAGTTGGTGTGCCCTCCTAGCACGTCCTTATCCAAATTCCGCAGAATTGGAAGTGCTCTCTAAGAACTGACTATTAGAACCTACAGTGTTCTATCATGCCCTCTTGGCATGAAGCCTCAAAGAACTCCAACCTAAAATCAAATAACTCTACAAATAGAAGAACCTATCTATTCCCTCAAATGCATACCTAACATACATCTACAACATACATTCACAACATATCATCAATACACACATGAAGACATTCATCATACACATAATAACATGCAGGAAAAACTGTTTTTTTTGTATTAATGTAAAATGCCTCTTTTACAATGTGTTTGAGCTCGGAATGCAACATAATCTCAACTCTCCTCTCTTCTCTACTCTAACTCTTTCTCCAAAATAATATCCAAGATCTTTTACATGAGGGGGTTCTTCGAGATCTTCCCTCCAAGCTACCTACCCTATTCAATTACATTGAATTCATAATTAAATGGCTGTCTAGTCCATATTGGATCTAGATCCCATCCTTACAACAATTAAAGGCTATCTACATCTAAATCCTGTGTATAGGCACGACCTTTTGGCTCTAACATCCTTACAAATATTAAGGTTTGGAGAGTGATTATAGAACTAAACTTGATGAATTTAAAGACATGCTATGATGTTTTGTATTCAAACTTTTATGCTAGTTGGGCTTGTAGAATAGATGATGCCAGAGACTATTCCTTTAGTTATTTATGTGGTTTTCTAATTAGGGCACAATAAAAATTTCTTAATGAGGGTAAACTTGAAAATTAGAAACATTACCAACTTCTTAAGGGAAAATTTGACATAATTCTAGAGAAAGAGATCATGAATAAAATTGAGAGAAAGATGGTGGAGATTATCTAATAAGGACTATCTCAACCAAATCGAGAAGAAGAAGCATGATGATCAGTCATCAATTAAAAAAGGTAAGAAGAAAAAGACATTCCTATACTATGGAAAGGTAGGAAAAATTAAGAAGAATTGTTGGATCATATCATGATATATGTGATGTAAGTGATGCATGAATGTAAAATCAATCATAAAAGGAATTGTAAGCGATGTCTCTACTTTTAAAAAGATAGTTTCTAATGAGGTAAATGGCCTAGATTTGGGATCTAGAATCAATGTCATAGGTTTAACAACTTGATAATCTAGA
>JASDQU010438720.1:3869-18258 GCA_032191745.1 Picea mariana
AAAGTATGGATAATTATTTTATCCTAAGTTCTAAGGATGGGGATCACAAGTGGGCCAAAGTAGCTCCCAGCATGACAAGTTTCAAGTTGGGAACATGCATACATATAGTTTGGACTTAGTTCATTTTTACATCATTCAGTCATCCATTAAAGGACTCCATGATCATTCACTCACTCAATCAGTTGTCCTCGGTACCTTCATGTCACTGTACCTGAACCTGTATCCATACCCATACATGTTTGTGTACCTGGTTAGCTTGGGAGTTGGACTGAAGAAGTGGGTTGTCAGGCCTGTGGCATATTGAAGAGGCAGGTTTTCAGGCCCATGAGCAATCTCTCAAGGTGAGAGAATTGTTGGGAATTGATTTTCAAGTGTGCTAAACTACAGATATAGGGATCTAAGACTTTCTGTTCGGTCTGTTGTTGAAGCTCGAAAAGAAAGTGGGGCAGCCGAGGGACTGTTGAGCAAAGAAGGGGCACAATTTATGGGGTGGGACAGGCATGTGGGGAATGAGGGACTATAGGCTGTTAGTTTGCGTTGTCACCTGTGACGAAGTCTTTCCTATTGTCTATGATACATCATCCTAGTTAGGAATCCCTTTACCCATGTGGAGTTTAGTTCCAACTCGAGGGTGACCCACTACTGAGAGTGATGAGCAATGTGGTCTAAGGATGGGAGGTTCATAGAAGGTTTGCACGCAATTGATGATATTATTACCAAGATAAGTGTCAATTGTGTGTTAATTTTATATGTTGCATTATTATTTGTGTGTTATATTTATGGGCATTTCATGTTTATGCTGCATGTATATGCTTACTGTCATTTCCATATGAATCTATGCATTTACAGTATGTATTTATCTGTTTAAATTTTATATATAAATTTCTACAAGAGTCTTTGTGTGTATATGTTTTAATAGCATTACATCTCAAAAATTTTATGTGGCATAGCCCAGTTGGATGCTAGGGATGTTACAATGTGGTGTTAGAGCATACAAGTGTTTTATGGAGTATCATGGCCTAGCCTAGGTGGTCGGGGATGTTACATGGCTGCTAGGCATGAGGAAGTATTTCCAATTACATAATTATTCTTCTCATACAGAGGGAAGAGTTTCCATCTATCATCTAAAAGGAAAGGCCTCCATGTGGTGGGATCATCTTGTGCAAGTAAAACACCTCAGGGAGAAGAATGTGACTTGGAAGGAATTCAAGAGGCATTTTGAGAAGAAATACCTAACCAAGAGGTATTATGATAAAAATATGAAATATTTCTTTGAACTTAAACTGGGCAGCATGACTATTGATGAATATAAAAGGATATTCTCAAATCTATTGAAGTTTGTCTCCTTCATCAAGGATGAGACAACGAATATTCAGAGGTACCTGAGTGGGTTGCCATCTTTCATCATTGATAAAATCCAATATGATGATCCCAACACTCTAGAAGAAACTATAAGGAGAGAAAAATTCTTATATGATCAGCAAAAAGGAAAGCCTACTTTTCAGAAGGCTTGGGAGGACAAGAAGAAGTTCAAGAAGGAACAAAAGAAAAAGGGAAATAAGCCTCCATTTTTCAGAAACCATCCTCAAGGGCAGCCATCTTTTAGAGAGCATAGAATGGATGAGGTAGGTGGGAAAAGGATAAGGTAGACACCCATTCAATGTTGGGGTTTAGGAGACCATAAGTATAGAGATTGTCCTCACAAAGGTGAAAAAGTGAGATTTGTCCACAATGTACAGCAAGAAGAAACAATGGAGGACATGGGAAGAAGTGTACCAAGGATCTATGTAGCCCTGGACAACAAGCAAGTTGAGTTTCAATCACACATGATTGAAGTTGAAGGTATGATCAATAACCATGCCTTTAATATTTTAATAGACTCATGAGCTAGTCATAGTTACATAGATCTTAAAGTTGTGGGAAAAAAAAATTCCAAGAAGCAAGCTGGGAAATCTTGGTTGGTATAGATAGGAGCCAAGAGAAAAGTTGTTGCGCTGGTTAAATCATGTCCATTGGGCATGAATGGGATAAGTACCAAGGAAGACTTGAACATATTTTCATTGGGTTCATATGATTGTCTAATTGGTATGGATTGGTTGGACCAACACCATGATGTCTTAGACTGTCATAACAAGGAATTTACTTGCCTGGATGAGGAAGGGAACCCAAGAACAGTCCAAGGAATTCCTAGGGCAGTTACTGTCCGAGAGATCTCAGCAATGCAGTTGAAGAAGTGTTATAGGAAGGGATGCCAAATATTTGTAGCTCATATGGAGGAAGCATCTAAGGATAAGGTGCCAAATCTGGAGGATCATGTAGTCCTGGAAGATTTTGAAGATGTGTTCAAGGAGATACCAGGACTACCCCCAAAAAGAGATATTGATTTCTCTATAAATTTGATGCCTAGAGCAGCTCCGATATCAAAGAATCCCTACAGAATGAGTACACCAGAGTTGAAGGAGTTGCAAATGCAGGGTAAATAGCTTCTAAAGAAGGGGCATAGACACCCAAGTGTGTCACCTTGGGGTGCCCCAGTCTTGTTTGTGAAGAATAAATATGGGACATTGAGATTGTGCATCGATTTTAGAGAGTTGAACAAAGTGGCCATAAAGAACAAGTACCCTTTGCCAAGGATTGATGATCGCTTTGATTAGTTAAAGGATGCAAAGATATTCTCAAAGATTGATCTCAGGTCAGGATATCATCAAGTAAGGATCAGAGATGAAGACACTAGCAAGACTACCTTCAGGACAAGGTATGGTCATTACGAATTCACAGTGGTGCCATTTGGGTTATCAAATGTAGCAGTTGTTTTTATGTGCTTGATGAATGGTGTTTTCCGGGAATACTTAGACAAGTTTGTCATCATCTTTTTGGATGACATCCTTTTTTATTCCAATTTAGAAGAAGAACATGAGCATCATTTGAGGATGGTGTTAGAAGTGTTAAGAGAGCACCAACTGTATGCCAAATTGAGCAAGTGATCATTTTATCAAAACAAAATTCACTATTTGGGGCATATCATATCTAAAGAAGGGATAGTAGTGGACCCTGAAAAGATTGAGGCCATTAAAGGGTGGACAACACCTAAGAATGTGACAGAATTCATAACCTTCATGGGTCTAGTTGGATACTACAGAAGATTCATTTTAGGGTTTTCGAGAGTTTCTCACCCAATCACTTCCTTGCAAAGGAAGGGGGTGAAGTTTCAATGGACAACCAAATGTGAAAAGAGCTTCCAGCGATTGAAGCAGTTGTTAACCAATGCTCCAATTCTGAGGATTTCTGATCCAAATGAAGATTTTTTGGTTTGCACAGATGCATGCAAAGAAGGACTTGGTGGATTCCTTAGCCATAACAGATTTGGGATATGTTTTGAATCCAGAAAAATGAAAGAGCACGAATGGATCTATGCCACTCATGATTTGGAGTTGGAAGCCATAGTGCATGCCTTGAAGAAGTGGAGGAACTCCCTCATGGGAAATTGGTTTGAGATGAGGACGAACCATAACAGTCTGAAATACTTGTTTGATCAGCCAACTTTGAATGCTAGGTAGAGCAGATGGTTGGAATTCCTCTATGAGTACAACTTTGATATTAATCACATCAAAGGAAAGGAGAACAAAGTGGTTGATGCACTCAGTAGGAGAGTGCATGAACTGCATGCTACAACCATTAGCATGTATCAAACTAATCTTAAAGGAATAATTTCTAAGGATGCAAAAGCAGATTTGCAGTACATGGAATTGGTAACAAAATTGCAGCAAGGTAAAATGCAACAGAAACTTGAATACTATGAATTAGGAAATGATGAAATTCTTCTATATAGAAACATAATTTATGTACCCAATTATCATGAATTTAGGAGTACGATTTTAAAAGAGATGCACAATTTACCTTATGCGGGACACCCAAGATATCAAAAAATAGTTGCAACAGTCAAGAGCCAATAGTATTGGTCAAGCATGAAGAGGGAGATTGTTGAATATAGTGATAAATTCTTAGAGTGTCAAAGGGTCAAGGCTAAGCATAGACTCCCAGCTAGGTTGGTGCAGCCATTACCCATTCCCGAGTGGAAGTGGGAAGTGGTGACAATATATTTCATCACCAAATTTCCCAGAACAAGCAAGCAGCATGATGCTATCATGGTGGTGGTGGAAAATCTTACTAAAGTTCCCCCTTTCATTCCTATGAAGGTTACTCACAAGAAAACCAATGTTGTTGATATCTATATGAGGGAAGTAGCACACTTGCATGGCATACCCAAGACAATTGTGTCTAACAGAGACCCAAAGTTTACCTCAAAGTTCTAGAAGGGGTTATTCAAAGGGTTCGGAACAAATCTGAACTTCAACATAGCTTATCATCCCGAGTTTGATGGGAAAACAGAGAGAGTGAACCAATTGATAGAGGATATGTTAAGGATGTATGTGATGGAAAAACCATCTAAATGGGAAGATTATATACACTTCATAGAAATTTCCTACAACAATGGGTACCAAGCATCACTGAAGATGGGCCCATTTGAAGCACTTTATGGTAGAAAGTGCAACACTCCAGTAAGTTGGGACAACCCAACTGACAGAGCAGTAGTTGGGCCAAATTTGCTCAGAGAAATGGAAGAGAAAATGATGAAGATTAAACAGAATTTAAAAGATGCCCAAGACAGGCAGAAAATCTTTGCTGACAAGAAAATAACTCACATGGAATTTAAAGTGGGTGATCATGTTTTCTTGAAGGTGAAGGCCAAAAGAAGTTCCATGAAGTTGGGAAATTGTTCCAGGTTGGCAGCCAAATAGTGTGGGTCGTTTGAAATCCTAGAGAGGATTGAACCAGTAGCTTACATGATTGCATTACCTGCATCTATGTCTATACATAATGTATTCCATGTATCATTGCTTCAAAAATATATACATGATGCTAATCATGTTATTGATTGGAATGTGATTTAGGTGGAGTAAGAAAGTGATTTTCAAGTGCATCTGGTACGCATTCTGGATTGAAAAATCAAACAACTCCAGCTCCCGAATCGAGCCATAGGGATTATAAAGGTCCAATGGACCTGGTACGGTCCTGAGGATGCAACTTGGGGGCATGAAGATGCTATGCGGGCAGAATACCCGCATCTTTTTGAAAAATTTTAAAATCTTGTCGAAGTTATGTAAATGAATTGCACTGAGGACAGTGTAAAAATAAAGGGAGGGGAGTGTACTACCCCAAGGTCAAGCCCTTGATGAATTGTAATGATGTTTAGTGAATATTATAGGCTGGTGAGCCAAGTAATTATAAGTTGGTAGTCTTATGTGTTTATTAGGCTGGAGAGCCTAGATGTTAAGGCCAAGAGCCTATTTTTGTATATGTAATTATGCAGATTATTAATAAAATACATTGTTGTATGTACACCAACCATGAAGAAAGAGTTATGGGGGACTAAGCTCCAGTAGGAAGGGAAAGAGAAAGGGGGCTGAGATGCTAGAAAAAGGGGCTAAGCTTGAGGGCTTAATCCACAGGAATATTATAATGTATTTCCTAAATTACTAAATTTTGGGAAATAAACCCAGTTATCCTAAGTTTCTTTGGGGAGAGGAACAAAACTCCAAGTGGAGAGGAACGAGCTCCTAGAGAGCCAAGTGTCATCTAGGATGCATGCATATTTATGTGGGAATTTCCACTATTGTGGGGGTTCTCTCACCATTCTCACTCTCACTATTTTGGCTCCCTCGTGCTTCTTAGCATTCTGGCCATTATGACCATTCTTAGCACTCAGACCATTGCTTGACATTTTCCTGATGGGCTCATTCTCACGATTCTTGTCATCCCTTGTCCAGTTCATGCACGCACTGAACAGGCATGCATCTAGAGCCATTTCCACCATTTTTGAACCTCTTTCATCATGAACCTTTCTAATTTGTTGAGTTGTCTCTTACCTTACCTATTTTTTCCATTGTGGTTTGAAGAGGTGGGTTGTCAAGCCCGTGGTTGAAGAAGCAGGTTGTCAGTCTCGTGAGCAACTATCTCTAGGTGAGAGAGATTGTTGGGGAAGCCATTTCTCTTGGAGGGATTCCAACAGCAGCTACAGAGCTCTGAGAATTCCTGATCTGACCAGTTGTTGAATCCATAAAAGGGAAGTGGAGAAGCCTATGGACTGTGAAATAGTGAAGGTGCATACTCCCGAGGTGGGACATGCATGTGGAGAATGAGAGTCTGTGAGCAATGGTTGTAAGTAGGCTCCTTGGAGGGAATCCTTCATGTAGCATTGTGCAGTTTCTCGCAGCCTTAGCGTAGCCTAGGATTTCCTTTCCTGGGTGGATTTTATTCCTAGCTCGGGGGTGACCCACTGTCGATATCTTGGAGCAGTGTGGTTTAATCCTAGTAGGTTTGTGGAAGGTTTTCACGCAGTCAGTGGTCTTCTCATAAAAAGATAAGTACCATTTCTACCTTAATTGTATGTTGTGTATCTTGTACATTTGTTATAATGTTATCAGAATTGTCGGTGTTTATTGCATGTATGTATTATTGTCGCTTCCGCATGAATATCTGTATGAGCGGAATGTTTACATCTGTTTAAATTGCATTAGATATATATATATATATATATATATATATATATATATATATATATATATATCAAAGCATGAAAGTTTTCAAGTGGAATTTCTCAGCCTAGGTGGTTGGGTATGTTACAATCCAGTTTTCAGAACAGTTTGGTTTTGAAGTAGTGGTGTTTTTCCATGGCCAGGGTAGCCGGGGGACGCTACATCCAATTTACTCCATCATTACTCATATCTAGCATGAAGATAATCCTCATCACCCAACACCACGCCATAACATTAGTTTTTAGCTTCACCAACATCACCATAGACCATTGATATCATTGATATCATCATCTATACCCAACCTGTGATCACCTTCATCAAAGATTTCCAACCTACAAGAAAAATTGTGTCTATGCTTCAAAATAGAATATACCATCTCTTGAATCGATATGTTGTAGATAATGATCAACTAAGGTATATTCCAATAGAAAACAACATTTCATAACACTTCCATAGAAACTAGGCTACAAAGTTTCCACATAGAAAAAGGGGACTATAACATCTCAGGTTAATCACTCTATATCTCAACATGTAAAAGGTTCAACCTTAACAAGCTCAAAATGTACATTTCTATCTACCTCTGAATATTTTTGAGCATGAAAAAACTTCAACTAAGACAAGGATCACCTTGCCATTCTTGGTTTGTACTAATATCTCTCATTTTACAAACAACAAGTTCTTGACATCAATATCTTTATGAATAGTCAAATCATTATCTTCAAAATTCAACATAAAGAACATTGGATCATATCCCTGTGCAAAGTCGAATCATTATCTCTAACTACATCAACAAAGGATTTAATTGCTAAGATTTCTCCACTTGGAAATACTTCACTTCATCAGTATTCTCAGCATGTACATCTCTAATCAACAACAAATACAAAGAGAAACATCAACTTCATGCAAGCTACCATAGCAAAAAAGAGTACATCCAACCTATAGTAAGCATGAATTATAGCAAAAAATGTTAGAAGAAAAGGTTAGAGACGAGTTCTGATGTCTTTAAATAACATAAATATTTTTCATTTGGTGGGAAAATTTGTGATTGGGGAAGAATACACATAGGAAATGCAAGTGGTGTCACTTGATTGGACACCCTTATAACCCTTGTTGATACCCTTTTGAGTAGTACTAGCACATTAGACAACACCTATATATGGATTTATCTTCCACATACCCCTAGGTATATTGTAATCCCCCCATAAGGTGCACTTGAAAGAAACCTTACTTAAACCTTTTGACCATCTTATTTCTATAGTACATTGAGAACAAAAATTGAGGATATCACTCTCTAGTACCTATGAATTAGGTAGTATGGATAAGAGTATGATCTAGCCTCCTTCGTCAATGCCTTGAGAGATTGGGCTAAGTACTAATGTAGGAAACCCACACATATATCAAAGAGTTATATCACCTAACACTCCTCTATCCTTAGGACCATGCAAACCCTAGCCTCTACAACATAGGTCATGAAATTCCTAGATAAAGTGAACTATCAAGAATTTGGGGATTTTGTCAATGCAATGTTGGGAGTAATACTCATCCAAAAGTAGAACTTTATAAGGAAAAAAAAATATTATGGGCCCTAACAACACCCTTGCAAGAGGCGTGTCTCAAAAGACTCCTTGTGTAGTGTTGATCGTAGTGGTACCACTCTCAAGTAACCATTTTTCAGTGGACATGGTAATACACTTGTCAGAAATATGTCTCAAAAGACTCCTTATGGGCACTTATCATGTTTCTATAACTCTCCAACAACACATTTTTGTGGACCCATGAATACTTGATGGAAATCAGATCCTCACACATGAGCATCGGGGTGATATCACTAGAAGACTTAGTTAAAGAGATCATGGCAGGTTGGATACTTTAACACTCTTTCTCAATCAGCTTGTGGAGTAGCTTCCCTAAGGGGAAGGAAAGTGATTTCCCTTGAGGAAACTGTTGATGGGGCTTAAATCCCCTGATTCAACAGCAGGAACCAAACCTGCCACCAAGGCCCAATTAGACTCTGCAGCGTTTGGAGTGGAATGGTTCTCCAGATCTTACAATCTGGCCAAATTATCGATGAGCTTTTGTGTTTTCTGGTGAATGTTCTTCCTTCGGTTAAGATAGTTTTTTCAGTAATTTCTCTTAGGTGGGGCAGGTACAAGAGATGGAAGCCAGTATAAACCAACTTGACTAAGATAGGACAAGAGTTTTAACTATTGGGAAGGGGTCGAGCTTGGGATAACTCGGTACTCGAACATGCAGACAGTGATCCTATGCCAAAGGGGCTTAGTAATAATACTTTAACTGAAAGAGCATCCAACTGTTGTCTGAGAAAGCTACTTAACAGAAAGAAAACGCATATATGATCAAGACATTCATCTATCGAGACATTCATCGCATAGCTAAGGTAAACTACTTAGCGTAGAGAAAGAAATACAACTGTAATCAATGTCACGGTAAGCAAAATAATTCATCTACCAAGACATTCATCACATAGAAGTATAATGATTTACTTTCATCATTTAAAGCAAGGAACATTAAAACATTGCACCAGATAACTTGACAACAGAATTAATTGCTCTTACTCATTTACTGCAACATTCATGGAACTGGAAAGGAAGTAATTCTTCTCCAACTCCAATCACATACATCTGACGAAAATAGTTCATCTTTGGTCCAGAAGGACTTCTAAATTCATAGCAACTTCAAAATAATTCTTAACAGCCAGAAAGAAAATAGTTCTTACAACAAACCGTTGACCCTTGACCATCAGTCGATGTTCCTATTTATAATATAAAGTCTTAACAATAATTAACGGTAAAATAAAATTTGAGCTAATCAAGAACCGCCACGTGGCATCATCATCGAATAGTCTTTCAACGGTCCACCCGAGTTGTTTCTTGAAAAGGGTGGACTCTTTCATAATCAGACCATCTGATAAAGAGTTCTTCACAGGTCTTGGCCCATGGAAACCTGTGTTGTTCCATTGGAGCCGCATAGATTCCCCTGATGTCTGCTGCATGTGCCCGATATTTTGCGAGGCTAAAGTTCAAATTCTGAAGTATGGCTCTGGCTTTGATTGGATGTCATGTGAACTATTGTACTTGCTCAAGCTTTGCATTGGTGACCTTTGCACATTCTTTGGCTCATGACGCATCTTGTTTGGCGCACAGCTTGATCGTTGCTCTTAGGTCGATTAATATCGGGATGCCGAAATCGGCAGCTCAACATACTTCGTCGCTTCGGCGATTCTTTCAGTTCTTCGGCGGGATCACAGGATAGACTTTGGTCAGTGATCGAGAAGATTCTTCCTGCAATTAAATAGGAGTAGTTTAGCGATCAAGCAACCCATGATCTGACATAAATAAACAACAGATCAACACGTACCTGTGCATCTTGTTAGTCCCAATCATTTTTAATACTTACGTGATCCCAAACGCTTCCTTCGAGTGACCTGTAAAGCCATCGCTCCTCTTTGGTATAAATGAACACCTCAGCATGATGTAGTGTGGCTAATCAAGTACGATAGACATGAATGTATAATTATCACAGTAATTACTTGACCTTTGGGAAAAAAGGGTGTCGAGGAAGAATTATGCGCGTGTGTGCTCCCGAGAGGTTGATATCGTACAAATAAGGTTATTCAATGCCTTCAGAACTCGTACCACCAAGCGTGCCAAGCATCATTTATAAATAATGGAAGTTCAAAAAGGATCGAAAGGATCGTACTACATGCTTTCCTGCGACTCCAATTGACAGCGCTTTCATGTTCTTGATCGCATCCGTTGATTAGCTGCGACGTGCCAAAAAATTTTAAACATCATGTCGCGAGGCATGGGCATTATGCTGGCGAGCCTAGTGTCACTCTTTGATTTCCCTATAAATCCAAGATTTTTGCGAGCAATCCTTCTAATATTCCAAGCTCATATTCCCTAGGGAACTGGTTTGGTAAGTTCATCTTGGTGACGTCCAGTTGAGTAATCCTTTGCCATCTGCGGATGCCTTGAGTCTCTTATGCTTTGTGATTATGGGATCTCCTTCAAACACAGGACGAGGTCTACGAGGCAGCTAGAGTGTGAGTTCTCATCCCCAGCGCACCTGGGACTCCTTCCTGTGGGCTTCGAGAGGTACAACTATCTGCCCGAAGGCAACATTATCATCTACACACGGGCCTGGGATGGTCGCAATTACATCCGGGAGAAATAAGCTGGAGACTGCGCCTTCTCCGAGACTAAAACCATGGAGAAGAGGAGGGCCTAAGAATAAAAATCAAGAAGGAGAGGGGGACTACCCCAAGGCCGAACTGAGTGCGCATCCAACCCTTGAGGAGTTTGTAATGCCTACCAATCGTTCGGAGTTGGTCGGGACCGCTGGCAAAGGAGGCAGAAGAAGAAAGGGGAGGGCCGAAGATTCGGGAGCTTCCATTGAAAAAACTGCTCAGCAACTAGAGTAGGCTCAAATTGCAATAGTCAAGCTTTACCAAGAGAATAGGGAACTACGGCGTCAGTTGGCGGTAAAAACCCAGAGGATACTGCCGCCGCAAGGTCACACGAAGAGAATCGTTTGGCTGCAGAGGCAACTTAGGGAAGCACAAGACACGATCGTGGAGTTATGAGAGGTGCAGCAGATGGCAACGACAATAAAGCATAAGACACCGCCAAGCATGAAAGACAACCTGAGAGAGGACCAAAGCATAGGAGATACATAGTTAGCGAGTTCTCATCCTGTGTTCCTGGAAGTGTGGTTTAACACCTCTTTGTATTTCTTCTTTGTAAAATTTTGTAATCTCACGATGACCGGGCAGGTTAGCCGAGTCGTAGGGGTTATCTATTCATATGTAACCAAGCCTGGCGGAGGTTTTTTTTTTTTTGATTGTATATAAAGAAAAGTTTTAAAAGTATCATGTTGTGAATCAAATGCATATTCTTCTTTAAATCTTTTGCATAAAATGTTAGATCTTGTGGAATCATTGGTATTACGTCGCGATTTTGTTAATGTTTTTCTTTGTAAAACTTTGATATCAAATACTACTTTCGTGGGATTATTGATTTTGGTTAATTTTTAAAAAAACTTAATCACGGAAAGATATTCAGCTAGTGGATAAAAGTCATGCTTGGAATTTCACTTGTACCGAGAGTTTTTTTTTTTTAGAAAATATTAGAGGTCACAGCTGTCGATACCGAGAGTCGTTGGAGCGATTAATTAGTTCCTTCTTGCCAATACTGAACTTGTTTCGAGAGTTCGGTGGTCGGTAGTGTTGCTTTTATCTATGAGCGATGCTTACAATTGCACATTTCTGTCGAAGTGGAAAGAATCGGCCTTTGGCGAAATCTTTTTGGAGGCTATATTCGAAAAGAGATACTCTTATCAATTGATGTCGAAGAATGTCGACACTCATCTACTTTGACTTCCCATACAATTTTTGCTACCTTAATCTTTCACTGATGCTGAACTTCTCAAGTAAGCTAGAAAACATCCAGGTCGTTGGTTCCTTGATCAGTTGTGGTGTTTCTCAAGATGGTTCTTAATATGCTCAAGAGAAACTCGGATATGAAACATATCAGATAAGAATGTTATCAGGCTCAAACCACGGTGAAAACAATCGAAGGTAGAAGACAAGGTGGTACTCAAAAGGACATGGTCACAGAACTTTTAGGGTGTGTTGAGCACTCAAAAGAAACCTCGATAGAAGGGGGCATCGTACTCAAACCCCCTTTCATGAAAATAATATGTGGAATAATTTTCCCAAAGTAGATATGAATAAGTTTGACAAGACATATACCACTGGTTGGTTACCCAAATCGAACACCATTTATCCCTCCATGGAATTTTGAATAACATGATGAAACTCTAAGATGGGGTGCTATACTTGGACCCAAAATGTTGGAAATGGAAGCAATGGCATAAAAAATATTATGGGGTTACATTTCTTAGAGCCAATTTGTGAAGTCATATATTCTCCTTTTGAAAGGGACCCTCACTATTTGGGAACACTAGTCAACTTACACCAAACATGCATAGTAGGGGTGATCCATAAATGAGGGAATTATAGTCCACTCATTTCACCAACACATATCCTCTATGGGAATTTAATAATTCTATGGAATATCAACAATCATTTGTCAATGATGAGATCAAAATTATGTGCATGAATGTAATCCTTTGTTTCTAAGATGGATTGCACTGCTTTTCCACTATTAATTATTGACAAGCATAAATGAGCTCTTTTGGGCCTAGTTTCACTGCTTGGTATGCTTTCTATGGAATCCAAGACCAACTCTAGCTACATAATCTCATGCACTTTGTTTTAATTGATAGCATTAAACATGTTTTGTTGTTTGAAAGTGCTTACACAACACTCTAGGAATTTGTTATGATAACACAAAATCTCCTCCCATTCACACAATTAGGGATAGATGCAAGTGTTAATCATATACAAAAATATCTCAAGTAGTTTGTTAAGAGTTTAAGCTCGACAATAGCAATTATAACTTTGCAGCTTCATGGTATAACCAATTAACAAGAAAATGCTAACACTTCTTTCTTTTGGTTTCTAACATTATAGCCATGAGAATTGAAATACATATGTATAATTGTACACCCATGCATAGATCTATGTAGATGATTGGTCAACACACAACTGGAGGGTGACTTTATTGACCGTGTGATAGATATTTATTTCTAGAACAAAGTCCAGTGACAGTTTTTTTTTTTTACTAGTGGAATCTGCAACGTGTGGTTCTCGTACTCACATGACACAGGGTTGATTCATGTTTTCTACCTCTATAACCTTTAGGTGATTCCACACAACTCACAAGCATGGGGCACGAGTAAATTGGGGTGAGAATCAAACTTGAGACCTCCTTTATATATTTCCTTCCATTTACACGGCAATTGCCAATCGGTCTACACCCTTGCGAACCAAAGTCCAATGATAGTTGTATGAATGGATTAGCCTACATTGTCCAAGAAAAACATAATGTTTGTTGTGGAATATAAATGGGCATTGTGTGCAAGACACCCCATGCTATGGATAGAGGATAAATTGTTGTATGTGATACTACCATAGTTAAACAAGTACAGAATGTAACAAATACGGTGGAACACATGGGTTATAAGACATTCAGGCATTAAATTAACTCCAATAATCATAGCAATAGCCAATTTACTAAGGACCTCCAACCAACAATCCAATACCCTAACAATAGTATTATAATTAACACACTAATCAAATCAACAATCAAAGCATTGAATGTTGGGTGAAGACAACATTTCATGCATCTCTATCAAATGGAAACCCACATGAATTTCCAACATTGAAGAAAACAACAATTAATCACACAACAATTAAAGGGTTTGATTATAGAAGTGTTGATTGGGCTGATAAACCATTCCCAAAACAACTCATAATAATGTTGAGTAATTATCTAACTGTATGTGATTTTAATTACTACCCAACATAGTGCACTAGTAGGAATTCATTCTAGTGATTTATAGACATAACTAGAACTAATCAAACACATAGAACTTCACCAACCATAGATAAATTGATGCACCATAGACACAATTGTTTTTACCTTGGAAACCCAAATAGGGAAACCAACATTGTATGGGGTTTGATTATGCTCAGGAAATTATTATAAAGGTGAGCTATGCATTCTCAAATGAGATTTTGATGCATTCTTACTCACTAGTAGTATTTTGTAGATGGGTTTGGTTCATAGGAAATCTTATGCTCATGCATGGATAGGCTCAATGGCTTCTTCATCCTTCAATATTTGAGCATGCTACCTCCTCAAGCC
>JASDQU010438720.1:32617-48059 GCA_032191745.1 Picea mariana
CTCACTGGTCACAACCCCGACTCCTAGTGAATCCTCAACGACACTAGTAAGAGTTCCAACAGGAAAAGAGCAGTCCCCCACAGGGTCACTAGGTTCAACCCTTTCTCCCCTAGGCTCCATAATATTAGACAAAGTGTTACAAGGGTTCCCCCCCCCTCCCAACAAGAACTAGAAATTCTAAATATGATAAAATTAAACCTTCCTGGACCATCTGATTGTCAGCAGGAGACACTTGCGGAGTACTAGCTTCCAAAGAAGTGGAGGAATCCAAAGTATCATGTTCCCAAGCCAATAACGAAGAAAAGAGAGATGGATAGAAATATTTTAACTTACTCATGATTGTGTCCAAATTGTCAGGTTTTTTTGCCACCTTTGGTGTTGAGAAATCGGTGTCAAAATTCTAGGAGTCCACCCCTGGAGAATCAAATATGGTCTTATTTTTGTGCTATGAGCCTTTCGACTCCTCCTCAGTAAAACCTTGACAATCCCTTCTGAGATGGCCAGTCCTCTGGCAAAAAGAGCAGCTAAAAGGGGTATCGAGATAGTCCATTTTTTGACTCATGGTGTTTCCTCGCCAAACTATCTCTAAGGACTCCAATAAACCAGAGTGTATATCAACTTCAACTAACACTTTACCCATACGTTTATCAAGTGTAGATAGAGACAACTCATCAAGTTTTATAAAGCGACGGAGCACATTGCCTATGGCTTCTAGTGCTTTAGTGTTCCATAGTTGTAAAGGTAAACCCAGTAACAGGACCCAAAGATGGTGAAAATGAAAATAGTCAAGAGATGGGTCAAAGCTTACCCTCCAGTGTTCTAACATCAAACTACCTCCTTCAAATATCCAAAGTTTGTCCAAGATAAGGTTGTATCTTCTATGCTTTTGAAGAAAAACCCAAACCAACCCCTCGACATAAAAAATACTTATATCTCATACCTCAAAAGTGGAGACCAAGAGGTTTACACACAGTCTGTAATGGAAGTTCTTCACATAGAACGGTAGGACAGACATCCCACCAATGCGCGGAGTGCCAAAATAATTGTTTCCTCTAAACCTATATCACCTCCCAACACCATCTTTCACTTTGAGCGATTTGGGATCCACGGCTTCGAACAATACTTTCCTCTACCCGAAATCTTGCGAGTAAAATCTCTCTGCTTTTTACAACCCATAAGCCTCCCTAAGCCAACTCAACCTCCTACAGGGTTTACATCTGCTCTCTGTCGAGATGGTAAGTCTCCAGGTGCGTTCGCAGATGTAAGGGGCAAGTCAGGAACACTATCATCCTTTTTCACCAGCGAAGGAATGGGATAATGCGACAAAATTGACAGTTTTGAGGAGTTATGTGCGTTAACTGCTCTGAGTGCATTAGTCAAGGAAAATAAGCCGACACTTCTCTAGATTTCCTCGTTAGCCGCACCCATAAGTCCGGTGACCTCTGCTTCCAACAAAAAATCTTCTTTCAACGTAAGAGACTCTACCATACTGAACTCCACTTGGTACCCACCAACCCCATGATAAGACCTCAGCTCAGGCTGTAATAAAGACTCATCTCCTGTGTTTTAAGGGAAAACGCCAAAGTATTGACTAAAAAGACTGTCAATTAAATGAGATGACAGCGCTAACCTACCTTCCAATGCGTTAAATCCTATGACTCACAACACCACTAAAAAATTTTAATAAACCACCAAAATATGACCCACGAGCTAAAAGCCTCTAAGCTGAAACCAAGATCATAACTAGGATCCCCCTGCCACTAAAGTTGTAAATTGGTTCAAAGTACCTCCGGTTGCCATTGGTTCCTCCGTCTGCCCATGTAGAATTGCTCCCCCCTTCTTAGTGGAGCTCCCTGAAGGTTGTTGCAAGTTCAAGAACCTCCTTCTGACATTGCAAGTAGTTGCAGGTTTCAAAAAAATTACTGCCCATTCCTGCCACTCGCCTTTCAAAAAAGACTGATCCTACATATGCAAAAGATGACACTTCAAATAGTTAACAATAAATATATAAATATTTATAAAGTTGATAGTATATTATTTTTAACATTAATTTAATAAACATGATACATTTGAAAATAACAACTTGAATATTTATAATGTAAGATAAATAACACTTTAAAAAGCGATAAAAAGGAAATATCCTCTCCATGCTTTAAAATTAAAATAAAAAACTTAAAAGTTTGATTTCCCATAAAAATATTGAAGTCAAGAATAATGTTTTTTATAGGTATATTTGGAAAACAATCCCTTCATATCACACTTCATATTACTACTCGTATTAGTCCCTATCGAAGGCGTAGAGGGACTATAGCGATCGATAATTCGTTGACTTCATATTAATATGTTCTTTGACTATAAATTTCTGCATCATTTGTATTGTTCGAACTATAGAAGTAAAAACATTATTTTTTATATAATAATAATAAAACCTTATATGTCATCATCTCATTAGAGAATATATTCAAAGTCTTATTGCCAACTTCGATGTTCCCAATGTTGTAAATGTTTAGATATCCAAATTTTTTAGCATGGACACTCTTTTTTAATTTTTTTATTTTTATTGAAATGTTTACATATTGAAAGTTATGAGCATCGACACTCTTTTTTAATGTTTTTATTATTTCTATTTGTATTGAAATGTTTACATACCGAAAGTTTTGAGCATTGACACTCTTTTTGAG
Organism: Picea mariana; assembly: GCA_032191745.1. Classification (NCBI taxonomy): domain Eukaryota; kingdom Viridiplantae; phylum Streptophyta; class Pinopsida; order Pinales; family Pinaceae; genus Picea; species Picea mariana. The sequence goes on from JASDQU010438720.1 coordinate 35,299, forward strand.
GTACTTGAATAGGCATGAGAGATTAAATTTTTACATAGCACGAGGCCCTTAAACAGGACCGGCATCTTAAATGTTTGCATAGTGCAAGGCCCTTAAACAACCCTGACAACCTTAACGGTTTACTTAAATAGGCTTCTCACAATACATTTTTCCTCGAATTTTTCCATACAATGTTGCAATGAATTTGGATAATATTGTTGTCCACCGCCATTCGCATAGCCACGATATGTTTCATACTTATTCTATGCTTGGAATGCAATTTAGTCATCATTGAAGATACATATATTGTTTACCGGTTCACCGGTTGCTTCTTGTTTGTTGGTTCGTTGGTTCGTCGGTTGTTGCTTGTTGTTGTTTGGTTCAACTTTGCAAGGTTGAGGTCCTGCACCTGCAGTTGGACCAATTGGTGCTTGTTGTTTGTTTTTGTTTGACTCAACTTTGCAAGGTTGGGGTCCTGCAACATCAATTGGAGCTATTTTTTTACTTTGCAGGGTTCAGGTCCTGCACCCACAATTTGACCTGTGCTTATGTCGTTCATCGGTGCCCAGTAAGTTTCGATACCATAATTTCATTCATATTCGTTCTTTGTTGTTTACTATTTGCAGTTTGCAAGTAAGAATGTTTAATTATTTCCACTCGCATGGTCTTCATATGTTTCGTATTTATTCTATGTTTGGAATGCAATTTGGTCATCATTGAAGATACATATATTGTTTACTGGTTCACTGGTTGATGCTTGTTCATTGGTTCATTGGTTCATCGGTTGATGGTTTTTGTTGTTTGGTTCAACTTTTCAAGTTTGAGGTCCTGCAGCTGCAATTGGACCTATTGGTTCTTGCTCATTGGTTTGTTGCTTAATGCTTGCTTTTGTTTGCTTTGAATTTGCAAGGTTGGGGTCCTGCACTAGCAATTGGAGTTTTTTTTTTCACTTTGCAGTGTTCAAGTCTTGCACCTGCAAGTGGACCTGTGGTTCTGTTGTTCATCATTAACGAGTAAGTTTCAATAGCATACTTTCATTTGTATTCGTTGTTTACTATTCGTTTTTTGCATTTTGCAAGTAAGAATGTTTAAGTATTTATTCATCATTCTTGTCTTGCATACTTTCCATAGAGGTTGGCATATATTTTTCTCCTGCTCTTAAATTTTGCTCCAATTTTTTCCCGAGACTCTGCACCATGTCCATGCCAATGTCGTGTGCACAACTCTAGCTGTCATTTTTTCTAGCATTGGAAATCTCGGTCCTTTGTAGTTTGCGACAAAGTGGAAATCTAGCGCCTATTTCATACCTGTATATCCCGTACAGGAATCAAACCCGTGTCTTTAGAATGAAATATACAATGTCAAGCTTGTTGCCTTTGCGGGATGTTCTTGTAGAAGAAAACTGCAGGTAGGTGTAGAAGGGTTGGGTATGGTACAACAGTGCCTAGGCTGCAACAAAATTGCACAGAATTGACATATCTTTCCCTCCTGCTCTTAAATTTTGCTCCAATGTTTTCTCCAAACTCTAAAACATACCTACATGCCTTTGTGAAATGTTATTGTAGAAGAAAAATATGATGAGATAGTGCTAGGAAGAGTAGTATTTTGTGGATTGCAAATTGCAATATTCAATCTCTATGTTGCTCCGCGTGCAACATTGCTAACACAATGAATGTGTTCTCAAATGCATCACACTATTTACAACTAGATGAAACCATTATCATTCTAGGATACTTCAGTGTTGACATGCTACAAAATAGTGCCATAACAAATAATTGGAAAACTACATGTGCAATTACAATTTCTGCTTTCTTTTGCTTAAGATAAAACATGTACAAAACGCACTTATTAACCATATATGGTAAAATGTGTCCATATCACAATACAACCTCTTTATCTTATACACAAACTAGTCTGACCACAATACAATTTGTCGTGTTCTTGAATTATGAAATATACATCAAAGATATTACAAAATTACATTTCCATGTTTCTAAGCATATCTGGATACTTTGTTGCACAAAACCAAATCATTCATCTATGACCATCTGATTTCTTAATATTTTTTGGCTTGTAATTTTTTTTGGCCAGGAAAAATTCTATATAATCACAACCATGGATCAAGAAAAGCAAAGGTTCATGTTTCTAACTCTCTTTTATTCTATTCCTTTGATTCTCATTTATTGTATGTACATATTACTTGTTCTCCCTTGCATACCATCTTACATTCATGCTCATTGTATTTTGTGCATTCCCACATTGAAACAAACAGAAAAAACTAGAGAAGACGAAGGACTCTTCACCACAAATGTAGAAGAGGAGATACAAAGTTGCATGCTTCTACTCTTATTTCATATTCCATTGTTTTATATTTCATTTATTGTCTATATATTTGTTCTACTTCTTTGCACCTAATTTATTGTATGTAGATATTATGTATCTTCCTACATAATAACTTATCTTCATGTCAATTGTATTCTTTGTGTTGCTACATTGAAATAAATAGAACTGTATTTATTTTTTTACATGTCTTCCTACATACCAACTTACCTTCATGTCCATTGTATTTTCTACATTGCTACATTGAAACAAACAGAATAACTAGAGAAGACGAGGGGCTCTTTACCAAAAATGTAGAAAAGGAGATACAAAGGTGCATGCTTCTACTCTTATTTCATATTCCATTGTTTTGTATTTCATTTATTGTCTATATATTTGTTCTACTACTTTGCACCTAATTTATTGTATGTAGATACTACATATTTTCCTACATAATAACTTATCTTCATGTCAATTGTATTCTCTGTGCTACTACATTGAAATAAATAGAACTGTATTTATTTTTTTACATGTCTTTCTACATACTAACTTACCTTCATGTCCACTGTATTTTCTGCATTGCTACATTGAAAGAAACAGCTTAGTTGGACAAGAGGATTAAATATTATATGCCACAGTAGAGGAGGCTAAAGTACAATCTTTGAAAAGGTATACCAACTGTGATAGTAAATGAAACACACAAAACGAGTAGGTGGATATAATATTAGACTAGAAAACAATGATTTGGAAACAATGGGCCTTTGTTGAGACTTCTCGCTTCCGAACATTTCCCTCCCCATTTCTATTTTCCCACTCTCTATTATCCCATTTTTTCCCTCTTTTATACTTAACCGAATTCCCCTTTCTTTTTCCCCTCTACTTTCAATTTTTGGTTTCTTTGCTTAGTCATTTTTCCGAAAATGTCTAGGTGCACGGGTTGGTGGACTCACAAGTTCACATTTATACTCATGCTTCGATATCACGAGTCAGACCGATGACTTCCTCATTCCATACTTAGCCACTTTTTCGATCGCGGGTTCTCAGGCTGGCAGGCTCAAGATTGTGCCTCTATCTTCAGGGGTTTTGCAATATACAGATTGGTCATCGGACTCCCCCATCATGCCATGTTTCGTGTTACGCATTTTTGCAGTCAAAAATTATGAGGCATACAATTTGATCGTTGGGTCCTCATGTTTCCTTAGTATCCCTTGACACCCTATTTCATATTCCATCTCCTTTGAACCTGTATGTGGAATTCAAAACAATTATGGACAATATACAATGCATATGCTTATTTATTCCTTTTGATGTTCATGTTCACATGCTTGCATCAAAAAAAATTGGACTAGTGACATGGGCATGAGCAGTCAATCATCGCAAACATCAACAGAACGACAAGGCCAAAGGTAAAGATTCATACATTGTGCTCCTGATATGTTTACCAAACAAATATCCTAAGTTATTTATTCATCTATGCCATGATAAATATGTTGATGTCATCTGCAACACATACTTTCTAGTTCACAAGAAGTATCGACGAGCGCAAGTGAGACGCCAAACATATTGCAAGTTCCACAGAATAAGAGTTTTGGTTAAAAAAATATGGCCTCCATACTTCATCCAACTTGTGCGTCTACTTGTACATTTATGCCAGGAAAAAAAGAAAACAAAAAAAACAATGTAGACTACCATTCACATTACTTTTCCTGTTCAAAAAATGTCACCAGGTCTAAACTTATAACACCCAATATACTATCTATAGAAGGCTTGAACAACCGCCGAATTGGACAAGTGTTCGTCGGGGACATAATGGTCGTGTATAGCACCTACTTGGACAAGGAAAATAAAACTAGATGCATTGTGTGTGCTGACATGACAAACAATGAAGCCGTGATGACAGTCACACTGAATATCCCTACACAACTTGTCCATAAACATGCAGAAAAGATCTTTCCAGGTAATGGGATATCCATTACAAATTTTAATATATTGCCCAAAACAGTATATGACCGTGGTGATTGTGATCGGATTATATCGCTCAACGAAACAAGTATTGTGGAAAAACTTCCTGCGATTTGTTCAGAATATCGTTTAGTACCGGACACAACAATCATCCAACTTGCACAGAGCAATGACACTTACCCAATCAGAACCATTGGTGTAGCTATCACACTCGCGAGAAAACTTGGCTCCCAACACATTCTCCATATAAAATATGGAGAGTCAGACAATGACAAGGCAATGGTATCAATCTTCGTATCCAATTTTGTCCTTTATTTTCACATGATCATATATCTTAGTTATGTTACACAACTATTGCACTATTCCATGTTGCAGTTGCAATTGTTCGAAACCTATTCAATTTTTTTTTCCTCAATGGAACAATAATTGCATAAAGGGAAATTACCACTTATGCTCTTCAAAAATATAACAAAGAAAAGAGATGTTAAAGAAATGATATTTCGCACAACCCAATCAACATTTGTAACATAATTGCGAACATACATAGTACAGGATCTCAAGAAACTAACTAGCTCGACAACTGTTGTGCATATGCATCTACAATTACATCCACACTTTGCTCATAAAAATTGCCTTCAACAATTTTCTGCAACTTTTTTTGTTGTGAAATTGTATATTATATTGTTCAATATATTAACTATTGTGCTCACATGCCCAGGTTGAGGGTGTTTTGGTTGCAACGAATGCGTACTCGACCCCCTTCGAGCCTGTATGTACCAAATGAAACTCTCGTGCTTCTGCCTTTGCTTTCATAAATAATGGTACAATTGATTGTCTACGACGCAGTAAAAAATTCCCTTACATATATAGACATTGCCTCGACGCTGCCATCTGAACTATTAGCAACACAATCATACATTGTACAATTAGACAACCTTCGTTACAATATGTGCTTCCTGGGCTAGCAGAATTGCCATATGAAGTATACCTACAGAAGAAGGCAAACAATGTCTACATGCTACGCAAATTTCGAATCCATAGCAAATTTACATTAAATGAGGACAATGCCATAATGCATATCGGCTAAACCAAAAATAAAATAAAATCATATCAAGCATTGGCAAGAAATGAAACAATCTCTTGTGTATCTGTCCATGCTACCCAATGAGGATATGAATAGAGTTTTGCAGTGCCATGGAAAATTGAACAGGAAGCTCATAAGATTGTTCAGTCCAGGAATGACAAGCATGAGGACAAACCCCATACAAAGTATCCAACTGTGAATAAATCAAGTCCATCCTTTGAACCGTCAAAATGGCTTGCTCCTTTGAACGGAACCATCAGGAATTTCCAATAATAATGGAAATTTGGCATTGTTAGAACTAGTAATGATAGAACATAGTACTATCAGAAGCAAATGTTCATAGTGATCTTGCTTCATGGTAAAATAGTAATCGGAATGTTTCTTGGTGCCCATTGGGATTTGTTTATAGATGGGATACAATGCCCAATCTCCGTTGGTTTTGTGTTGTCTTGTGTTTGGCAGAATTTTGTTCATGTTCTTTCGTGTTGTAGTTCAAGGTTCTCATGGGCCCAGTTATTTTCTCATAGGAACATATCCCACATGTAAGCGAAAACCAATGCCACGTGTGTTTTTTTTTATATCAAATTGTTTGATGCATAAGTCGATGCGTAGTGCTCTATGGACCCTTGTGGGATCTCCCTTGGTGCCTTCTATGTTCACGTGTTTCCTTGTGCCTCGACTTTCAATACATTTGGTGTTTACTTGGATCTTGGTTGTATGCTTGGTTCTGGAAAATGAATGATACATTCAGGATCTTAGAGGTTTTTCTATGATCTTAAAGAATATATAGGACCTGCTTTTCCTTTTAATGTAAGCTCTATGAAGCAAATGTAATATGTAGCTCGTTTTAGCACTTTTACTTGATCGATGAAATTACCAAAATTCATCTTCAGAAATATTTTGAAATAAAAGGATATATGTTATGTGAAATCCAATGGAACTATCATATCAACCACAGAAAATTAAAATTAAAATTCATCATTGTTATACTTATGGTGAAGTTAATAGTACAATAATTTTATTTGAACATCCCAAAATTGATTTTCTTGTATCTTTTCGATGCTTCTCTTATGCAAACACATCCTGGAAAGTATAAGCATGACTCACTTTGTCTATTCCTTGATTGAAGATCTTGTTCACATGTGTAATGCACTTCATAGTTACTGTTAAGACCATCAATGGGGATTTTTTAACACCAATTCCCGCTTCCAAAAATTGCCCTCACCTTTCTTTTTTCCCTCTACTTTCCCTTTCTAGTTACTTAGTCGTTTTTCAAAAAATGTCTAGGTGCGCGGGTTGGCGGATTCACGTGTTCAGATTTCCACTAAAGCTTTTATGTCATGATTCTGACCGACCACTTCCTCGTTCCATATTCAACAACTTTTTGGATCGTGGGTTCTTGGGTAGGTGGGCTCAACGTTGTGTTTCCATTGTTCCACCACCTACAAACAACACCCGGACTTCCCCGATCTACAAATTGATAACCAAATTCGCCTTTCTTTTTCTCCTTTACTTTCCCTTTCTAGTTACTTAGTCGTTTTTCCGAATATGTCTCATGATTTTATATACAACACTCGAAGTTTCGCTATATACAAATTGACTGTCAAAGTCCGTCATTATGCCATGTTCCATCTTACACATTTTGCAATCGAAAGTTCGGAGACATACAATTTGACCATCGAGCCTCATGTCTCCTGAGTATAACTTGTGACCATGTTTTGAAGCCTGTCATTATGCCTTTTTCTGAATATGCTTTGATATCATGAGTCTGACCAACCGCTTCCCCATTCCATACTTGGCCACTGTTTCCATCGTCGGTTCCCGGTCAGGCTTACTCATGCAAACACATCCTGGAAAGTATAAGCATGGATCACTTTATCTATTCCTTGATTGAAGAGCATGTTCACATGTTTAATGCACTTCATAGTTACTGTTAAGATCATCAATGAGGATTTCTTAACACCAATTCTTGCTTCTGAAAAATACCCTCCCCTTTATTTTTGCCCTCTGCTTTCCCTTTCTGGTTACTTAGTCGTTTTTCAAAAAAATTCTAGGTGTGTAGGTTGGCGAATTCACATGTTCAGATTTCCACTGATGCTTTTATATCACGAGTCCAACCGACTGCTTCACTATTCCATATTCAACAACTTTTTGGATCACGGGTTCCCAGGTAGGTGGGCTCAACATTGTGTTTCCATTGTTCTGCCTCCTACAAACAACACCAGAACTTCCCTGATCTACAAATTGACAACCAAATTCCCCTTTCTTTTTCTCCTTTACTTTCCCTTTTTGGTTATTTAGTTGTTTTTATGAATATGTCTCATGATTTTATATACATCACCTGAAGTTTCGCGATATACAAATTGACCGCCGAAGTCCGTCGTTATGTCATGTTCTATGTTACACATTTTTCAATCAAAAGTTCGAAGACATACAATTTGACCATCGGGCCCTCACGTCTCCTGAGTATAACTTGTGACCCTGTTTTGAAGCCCGTCATTATGCCATATTCTAAATATGTCTCATGATTTTATATCACGATTCTGACCAACTGCTTCACCATTCCATACTTGGACATGATTTCCATCGTTGGTTCCTGGCCAGGCTTGCTCAACATTGCGCTTCCATTGTTCTGTGACCTAAAAACAGCACCCGAAGTTCCGCGATATACAAATTGACCGTCGAAGTTCGTCATTATGTCATGTTTCATGTTACACATTTTGCATTCAAAAGTTAGGAGACATGCAATTTGACCATCGAGTCGTCACGTCTCCTGAGTATAACTTATGACCCAGTTTTGAAGCCCGACCGACCACTTTCCATACTTGGCCATTTCTTGGAATCTCTTTTGCGGGTTGGTGGGTTCACGAAATGTCCAATGCTTAATAGCTCTTCGCCATCCCCTCCACCTTCACACTTCTTTCTAGATATTAAATTATTAAGCTTTAATGCTAATATTTCATCCTATAGGAACCGTAAAGAGTGTTATTAATGTTTGAAAGGATAGAGGAGATCTGTCATTAATACGAATTAAACCAAGATTTGTGGAGGGTTGTGTTATCCCTTCCTAGTGTTCATTTCAAGCATCATGGAATCTCTTTCAAGCGTCGTCCGATTGGTGGCTTCACGAAATCTCCAATCCTTAATCTCTCTTCGTCATCACCGCCACCTTCACACTTTTTTCTAAGTATGCAATTAGTAATATTTAATGGTAACAACTCATTATGCATGAACCATAGAGATTGTCATTGATCAGTGAAAGGCTCGAGGAGATCTCCCATTGATATGAATTAAACCAAGATTTGCAGAGGGTTATATTATCTCTTCTGAATGTTCATTTCAAACATCATATGGAGAAAATAGACATTCACGTTAACTTATGGAAGCATTTTGACAACAGTTATGTCCATATACAGTAAATGCCTTCAGGCATGATGACCAGAAGTACTAGTGGTCCAGGGCATATCCTTACTACTCATCTCCTTCCACCCAGAACAAAAAAAAGGAGATGGTCTGTTGGTGCACCGAGAGATATATTTCAAGCCAAAGAATTCCAAGGTAACCCCCACTGCTCAGAAAACCCACTCGCCTGCGTTGATGGCTGGCGAAGAGGTTGATGCGGTTGATTTATAGCCGAAATAAGATGATATGATCAATGATGATACGACGATGGATGATGGCAATGCAGACGTTGTTCCCACTCCTACGCCCAAATTGAAATCAACCATAATAGGGGGCACTTCTCGGCTCGGCGATGGAGGCCCTAACAAGACCAAAGGAAGGGGTTTTAGAAAATAAATCGGCGTTGAACGCAATAGTCTCTTTGCAGCTTGAGAGTTTGAGTCTCTTGGCTCAGATGGTGATCCTCGCCCTCAGCGATGTATCCTTTCCTTTCATTTTTAGGGTTTTGGATTGGGTTTGGATTTTTCCCTAGTGCAGCCTGTGTCTCTGAAGTCTTTGATTGTAAGGAAATGGTCTCTTGATGCACCCAGAGATATATTTCAAGCCAAAGAATTTTTCAATTGCAGGACCACCCTCTTATTCTCTCGATATACAATTAACATCTTAGGGGGTGAGGACCAGAACTCCCAGTGTTGCAAGGCATATTCCTACTACTCATCTCCTTCCACCCAGAATGAAGTAATTTGGATCTCTGGAATTGCTCGTGCATCCTGTGTCCCTGAAGTCTTTGCTTGTAAGGAGGAGGTCTCTTGGTCCCCTTCCGCCTAGAACGAAGTAATTTGGACCTCTCGAATTGCTCATGCAGGATGTGTCCCTGAAGTCTTTGACTATAAGAAGGTGGTCTCTTGGTGTGTCCTCACTTTCAGTTTTGGGCTCTTTCGCTTTCCCTACAATGTTTTTTTTCTTCTTCCTCAAGGTGAAGATTGTGAGAACTATCTATTTTACCGCAAGGAGGGTTCTTATCTCCTCTTGTGTTTGAATAATTATGGGTTGCTTTCTTACTGGGATGGGTCATTGGAGCGATGTTGCGAGATGTCGTACTCTTGGCAGTGGTGGTCGCAGATTAGAAACTCTTCTCATCGGGGCCTTTTCCCTATTATTTGTACAATTTAGTGGTGCTTTGCAATGTCTCTAGGTCACCAGCATCAGGAGCAGGAGTGTTGTTGACCTGTTTCAAGCCAAAGAATTATTCAACTATGGAACCACTGTCATGTTTCTTTGTCACCTTAGGTATTCCGCAAGATATTGAGATTGCGGCAGCCAACATTGACCTTCCGAGGAGAATATTGCAAGGAATTCCTAAACAAACATGGTAATCATTTTTGTATGCATGTTCAAGAGCTTGTCGATGGCTCCTGCATGTTGTCANTTTGTAACTCTTTGTTGGCACAGGGGCAGACCCAGGGTTCAATGCTTCAACAACGCACCAACAAAACCCTAAATACCAGCCCTTTCGGCAACACCTACGAAGCAGATGAAGTCTCGCTCGAGGTAGAGGCAGGGGTGGTTGCAGGGCTCCAGTGTCTGCAACCTTAGTTGGCACACAGTTCTATGATTACAATACTCTAACAAAGCACTTAGTAGATGTCATTCATTAGTACTTAACCTTTGTCTACAACGCAAATAAACCCTAATTACACTGCAGCGTAGTATTCAGCAAGATTCAACACATTTAAGCACTTAGCATAAAGAAACAGATCAGATCTGGCATTCATTCGCATTACCGAGCACTAAGCTATTATATTAGATGCTTCTAACATTCATAAAGATAACAACACTAGTCATAAATCACATCAAAGGCACAAAGCAATAATCAAAATGCACAAAGCAGCCATAACACGGGATATACGTGGTTGACCCCCAGCCTGGGGCTACGTCCACCAACTCTTCATCTTCTTTATTATCTTCTGTCAATCATCTACATGCACAGAGCCATAAGGTCCTAGTCCGCATAGGATAGGAGATATGTGCGCACCTCGGAAAATCCTCCTTCCCCGAGCTATGTTATAGCACAAAGCCTTTACACAATCTCTTACAGTCACTTTCACTTAGCCTTGCAAGTCTCACACAATATGCACAAAGCATGTACAACTATCACTTGCACTTAGCACATCATCACACATGTGCCTATATTGTCTCCTCTTATATGGTCTAGACATCTATTTATACATTACAAAATGGGCCTAAACATGGGTAACCCCATGGGTTGACATCCCCATACCTGTTACATAAGCCCAAAACCCAAAAATACCTAAAAAGGGGCCAAGATTTTGCGATATCTACTTCAACTTGTGCTCCGCCTTCGACAGCCTGTCAAAGTCCCAAAATAGTTCAAACCTGACCAAGTATCTCCAAAACTTGGTCAAGGGCCAACAGGCCCCCAACACTCACCTGTGACTCGTCCCGAGTCACTCTGATCTAGGTAGTTCTGCTTCAAAAGCCTCGAGCCTGGCTTGAGCTGCTTCGACATGTTTCTTCGCCAGGGCCTCCTGCTCAGCAAACTATTGAAGAACTGCCTCGTTCACAGGTCCCTCTAAGCATTGTTCGACTGAAGTGACTACTTGTTCCAGCTCTGCTCCTCATCCTTCGATCTCCTCAAATAGTTGGAAAGTTGCATCCTGGACTGGATGGAGCCTCTAAGTCACTTCCATGACTTTGCTCTGTATGGTATGGACCTGTTGTTGAGCAGTGCGTTGTTCCTGAGATATTTTCATTCTTTTAGTTGCGCCTGTATTATTGCTTCTTGCTTCTTGGCCTCCTAGAGTTGTGACTCTAGTGTCTTTAGTTCGGGATCCTCAATGAGTCACTCATAAGTCTTTGCACTGCAATCACTTAGTTGTTTACATTCCATGGTGAAGGCCTTGACTCTCTCAACTGTGCTTCGGGCAGTGGCTTCTCTCTGATCTCGCACCTCTTGCAGAGTACTTGGTACTATTTTTAGCTCTAGATCTACTATTCTCTGTTGAAGTTGTTGGATGGCTTTAGCAAGCTGTGCTACTTGATGCTCCATTGGGTCTTCCTCCATTTTCTCTAAGCCCTTCACAGAGTGAAGTTCTTTGTTGACTGCTTCTTTTACTCCAACCTGCTCCACGAGCAGTTGTTCTTTCTCATGATAGATCTGCGCCTTTTCCTCTTCGAACTTGGCTTGGAGAGCAACCTTCTCCTGCTGCGCAACCCTATGTTGCTCTCTTGCTTCCTCTTGTTCTTGCTTCAGGGCCACTGTGGCTTGTTCTGTTTCTTCCGGTGCGTGACGAAGGCGGGCTTTGGTCGCATCAGCTAGTTTGCAGAGTTGGGTAGGCTCATCTCCCAACTCTGTTTCTTCTGATGGAAGGGGTGTAGTGGACACTGCGTGGCTGGATTGAAGGGCCTGTTGTACCCCTCACAGTTATGCTTCACTTTTCTCATACATGGTCTCTTGATTAGCTTCATTTCTCTGCAAAAGATCTTCTGAGGCGTCCGCTACAACTGCGATGATGAAGTCAAAATCATCGAGTGTGAGCACAGTCTACATCTTGGTCTTACTAGATTTTGAATTCTTTCGTGATGTCGATTTCGTGGGAGAAACCTTTCTTTTGTGAGATGGCTCTACGTTTTCAGGGGGATTCTGTGGCGGTGTTACTTTGCCTTGCTTCTGCTGATCTTCTTGTCCATTTTTCTCTTCTTTATCTACTTCATCATCACCTCCTCCTCTAGGTGAGTCTGAAGTAGTTTCTTCGGATGCACTGCTCAGTTGTTGGACTTCTTATGTCTTCTTCCTTTTGCTAGTTTCAGGTGTATCATGCCCTTCACGAGTGATCACCGGGCTTCTGATTAGTTCAGGATCGGACAGTTCTGCGGGGTCAACAGGGATAAGGAGCTCTACAGATCACTCCTTAGTTATTTCTTCTAAGTCCTCTTCTGTGAGTTTGTAATAACTCTGTAGTACTTCTTTGTGTTCATCTCTGCGCGCGGTGAT
>JASDQU010438720.1:56230-82960 GCA_032191745.1 Picea mariana
AATCTTATTCCTCCCAATGAAGGAATCATAGCAAGCTTTCCTAAAACTGCCCAAGTACTTTCTGTCATGACATTCACCAGTGTTTTCTCGTCCAGAACACAGTCTATGTCAAGGTCTCCTATTCTTGTTTCGATGCACTCTTTCTCTTTGAAGATCTCTGATAAGTTGATATCTTTGTGGTCATTCAAGGTTTCTTTCATTTCTGACAATACAATCTCTGATCCTTTCTAGGGTTCTGCCATAGTCTTAATTTATGAGTCTTTCTCATGTTTATATTGTTCCATGTTCATTCTTTCAAGTTTAGCAATCATTCTAGGGAAATCCAGAACATCCTGGTCCATAGCTTTACAACAAAGACAAATAGGTTGTCTATCAGGGCAATCCTTAGCAAGATGGCCTGGCCTTCTACAACTGTAACAAAGAGTTAATCCTCTCTTTCTATTAAATGATCCCCAGCCTTTCTTGTACTACGCACTAGGATTGTGGTAGCTAACCTACAGAAAATTCTTCCTAGGATCCTGCATCCATTTGTTAGTCCAAACATTCTTTCTATTCATAGGAATAACATATATTTCATTATTTCTATCAGATCTATTCATATCAAATCTTGTTTCTTCTAACTGTGCCCTAGTTTTCAGACTAGGACAGAATTTATCAAACATACCTAGATCCATACTTTCGAAACAAAAATTTCCACTTATCTTACCTTTATCAAAGCACAAAGCTTTTAAATCTTACCTCTTTCATAAATAAAATTCATTGATCTTACCTCTTTTCTTCAAATCTGCCTCCTTTCTTAGCACAGAGCTTCGCAGTCAAGTATAATATTGTGCACTAAAGCAACAGATCTACGCATAGAAATTTATTTATTTTCCTCAATTCCCAGCAATCACAATTTCAGGTTCCGGCAATGAAACCATTTGGTGGCACAAGCGTAGACCCAAGTTTCAATGCTTCAACAACGCACCAAAAAAACCCTAACTATCGCCCCTTTCGGCAACACCTGTGAAGCAGATGAAGTCTCACCCGAGGTAGAGGCAGGGGTGGTTGCAAGACTCCAGTGTCTGCAACCTTAGCTGGGACACAAATCTGTGATTACAATACTCTAACAAAGCACTTAGCAGATGTCATTCATTAGTACTTAACCTTTGTCTACAATGTAGATATACCCTAATTACAGTGCAACGTAGTATTCAGCAAGATTCAACACATTTAAGCACTTAGCATAAAGAAATAGATCAGATATGGAATTCATTCACATTATCGAGCACTAAGATATTATATCATATGCTTCTAACATTCATAGAGATAACAACACTAAGCATAAATCACATCAAAGGCACAAAGCAATAATCAAAATGCACAAAGAAGCCATAACATAGGATATGCATGGTTCACCCCCAGCCTGGGGCTATGTCCACCAACTCTTCGTCTTATTTATTATATTTTGTCAGTCATCTACATGCACAAAGCCATAAGGTCCTACTCTGCATAGGACAAGAGATCTACGCACACCTCGCCAGATCCTCCTTCCCCGAACTAGGTTATAGCACAAAGCCTTTACACAATCTCTTACAGTCACTTGCACTTAGCCTTGTGAGTCTCACACAATATGCACAAAGCATGTACAATTATTGCTTGCACTTAGCACATCATCAAACAGATGCCTATATTGTCTCCTCTTACATCGCCTAGACATCTATTTATAAATTACAAAATGGGCCTAAACATGGGTAAACCCATGGGTCGACATCCCCATACCCGTTACATAAGCCCAAAACCCAAAAATCCCTAAAAAGGGGACGATATTCCGCGATCTCTGCTTCGACTTGCACTCAGCCTTCGACAGCCTGTTGAAGTCCCAAAATAGGTCAAACTTGACCAAGGATCTCCAAAACATGGTCAAGGGCCAACACTCCTGTACTTGTATTTACGACAAATATGTTAAATGCTTTGGTGCAGAGAACTCAGTCCAATGTCTATGGATAAATATATACTGCTCACTATTTTTTTTTATAGATTTACTATTAAAAAAATTGTCTTGGAATCTTGGTTGGTGCTTCTTTGTTGGATTTAACGCCTCTTCTCGTTTGCATGGTTCGATAGTATCATAATTCTTGAATATTGTATTGGCTCAAGTAATTTGATCTAATATGGAGCATTGAACAATTATATGACAATGCATTGTGTCGATCCCATGAGGCTTCTATGGAAACATAAATGAATTTTAGACAGTTTCAAACCAACATTCAATTCTATTCGTAATGCAGATAGAACATAGCAACACTAATTCACGATGCGAGAGTTGGGGCCTTGCCAAAGAAGTTTTGTTTTCATCTGAACCTTGTTGAGCAAACGATCTCTTATTTCCCTTTCGTTTCCTTGATTCCTTTACTCCAAAAAGAAACATTTTATTAGTTGTCCATCCCCTGGTCTCTATTTGAGCACTTTTACTTTATTAATGAAATTACCAAATTTCTTCTTCACGAATATTAAAAAAAATAATAATAGATTGTAGATGAAGTCAAATGGGGCTATGAAATCAGCCACAATATTAAAATTCAAGTTCGTCATTGTTATACTTACGATCAAGTTGACAATACAGTAAGTTTATTTCTAGATATGCAATTATTAAGCTTTAATGCTAACAACCCATCATGCAAGAAGTTTAATACTTAAAATAATATGTCAAGGCATTGAAGAATGTATCAAGAATAGAATTATTCCTAGAAGTTGCAATAAAAACAAATCTTTAAAAAAACAATTGCTCACAGCCTTTTTAATAGTACAAGCACAATAGAAAACGAGTAAGTGGATAAAATAATGGACTACAAAATGATGGTTTTGCAACAATGGGGTTTGTTTGAGACCAATTCGCACTTACGAAAATTGTCCTCCTCTTTTCTATTTTCCCACTCTCTTTTATCCCCTTCTTTTCCCTCTTCTATACTTAACCAAATTCCCCTTTATTTTTCCCCTCAACTTTCTCTTTCTGGTTACTTAGTCATTTTTCCAAAAATGTCTAGTTGCGCGGGTTGGCAGACTCACAGGTTCACATTTGCACTCATGATTTTATATCACGATTCCTACCGACCTCTTCCCCATTCTATACCTAGCAACTTTTTCGATCGCGGATTCTCGGGCAGGCGGTCTCTAGATTGCACTTCAATTGTTCTGTGACCTGCAAACAACACCCGGACTTCCATGATATACAAATTGACTTCCGGAATCCCACATCATCCCCTCTTCCGTGTTACACATTTTGCACTCAAACGTTTCAAGATATACAATTTGACCGTCGGGGCCTCACGTCTCCTCGAGAACTCTTGTCACCCTATTTTGAAGCTCGTTCGACCACTTTCAATATTTGGCCATTTCTTGGAATCTCTTTTGCGGATCGTCGGGTCGGCAGGTTCAGTAAATCTCCAATTCCCAATCATTGTTTCATGTGCCCGCCACCTTCACACTTCTTTCCAAGTATAAAATAATTGAGGTTTAATGATAACAATTCATCATTCAACAACCATAAAGATTGTCATTCATGAGAAAAAGGCTCAAGGAGACAGTCACACTGACTATCCCTATACAACTTGTCCAGAAACATGCAAAAAAATATCCTGCGAGGTAATCGGATATCTATTACAAGTTTCAATATATAAGCCCTTCTTTTCCCTCTTCTATACTTAACCAAATTCTCATTTCTTTCTCCCCTCTACTTTCTCTTTCTGGTTACTTAGTCGTTTTTCTGAAAATGTCTAACTGCGCGGGTTGGCGGACTCACGGGTTCACATTTGCACTCATGCTTTTATATCGCGACTCCGACCGACTACTTCTCCATTCCATACCTAGCCACTTTTTCGATTGTGGATTCTCGAGAAGGCGAGCTCTAGATTGCACTTCCATTGTTTTTTGACCTACAAACAGCACCCAGATTTTCACGATACACAAATTAACTTCCAGACTACCACATCATCCCCTCTTCCGTGTTACACATTTTGCACTCAAAAGTTATGAGACATACAATTTGACCATCGGGGCCTCATGTCTCCTGGGGAACCCTTGTCACCCCATTTTGAAGACTGACCGTCCTCTTTCCATACTTGACCATTTCTTGGAATCTCTTTCGCGGATCGTCGAGTTGGCGGGTTCACAAAATATCCAATTACTAATCGTTGTTTCATGTTCCCGCCACCTTCGCACTTCTTTCCAAGTATGCAATAACTGAGGTTTAATGCTAACAAATCACCATGAAACAACCATAAATATTTTCATTAATGAGTAAAATCCTCGAGGAGACAGTCACACTGACTATCCCTACACAACTTGTCCAGAAACATGTAGAAAATATCCTAGCAGGTAATGGGATATCTATTACAAATTTCAATATATTAGCAAAAACGAGTCTGACCGACCGTTTCCTTATTCCATACTTAGCCACTTTTTCGATTGCAGTTTCTCGAATAAGTGGGCTCAATATTGCGCTTCCATTGTTCCGCGACCTGCAAACAACACCCAGAGATTCGTGATATACATGCAGAAAAGATCTTGCCAGGTAATGGGATATCTATTACAAATTTCAATATATTAGCGAAAACGAGTTCGACCGACCATTTCCCTATTCCATACTTAGCCATTTTTTCGATTGCGGGTTCCTGGACATGCGGGCTCAAGATTGCGCTTCCATTGTTCCGCGACTATAAAGATCAATAATTCGTTGACTTCATATTAGTTTGTCCGTTGACTAAAAATATTTGCATAATATCTATTGTTGGAACTAGGGAACTAAAAACATTGATTTTTGTATAATAAAAAATACCATATATGTTACGCTCTAATTGGATAACAGATTGGAGGTCTTATTGCCATCTTCTTTATTCCCAATGTTTGATATGTTAGCATATCCAAAGTTTTTGAGCATATACGGTCTTTCTGAGTTTTTTTTTTTCTTGAAATGTTTGGATATCCAAATTTTTGAAGATAGAGAGTCAGTTTTTTATTAGTTGACTTCATATTAGTTTGTCCTTTGAATAAATCTTTTACATAGCTTATATTGTTCTAACTATTGTTACTAAAAAAAATTTATTGTTATAAAATAATATAATAAATGTTTTTTTGTATGTAAGAGACCTGCCACACTACATTCTTTTTTAAATGTTTACAGAGCAGTCCTGGCAGACTTAAGTGTTTACCTAACATACCTGACATCCTTAAATGTTTACTTAACAGGTCTATTACAATACATTTTCTTCCGTTTTTGTTTTTTATATGCAATGTTCTCTGCAGTGAATATGGGCAATATTGTTCTTCAGGGACATTGTTGGTTCACTGGTTCATGCTTGCTTCTTGCTTGTTCAGTGATTTCTTATTTGCATGTTGTTTTTGTTCTTGTTTGCCTGTTGGTCTTGTTGCAGTTTGCACGCTTGGGATTCTGCAACTACAATTGGAACTTCCCTTATGTCGTTCCCCATTAAGGGGCGGGTTTGGGTGTCGTGTTTAGCTTCGCTTGTTATTTTCAGTTTGCAGGTGGTAAATTTGACTACTGGGGATAAGCGGTCGAAATCCTCTTGCAGAACATCTTTGTATGTGAGGAGAAAATACAATTTCCTTTTCCTATGCATCATTGTGGTTGTGATGGAGGTAGGTTCTGTGTCGAACATTTGCCTTCTGTCGTTCCCCATTGACGGGCAGGTTTGGGTGTCGTGTTTAGCTTCATTTTTTATTTGCAGTTTGCAGGTGGTAAATTTGACTACTGGGGATGCCTGAGTCGAAATCCTCTTGCAAAACATCTTTGTATGTGAGGAGAAAATACAATTTCCTTTTCCTATGCGTCACTGTGGCTGTGATGGAGGTAGGTTTTGTGCCAAACATTGGTGATCAGGAACAAGACGAAGACAACATTACAGTCCTTCTTCTCTGGTTGTATTAATCACATACAAAGATGGACTACAAGAGGATTTTGATCGCTCCCAGTATTGAAAAATACCAACCGTGAAAACCGCACCTTTCTTAATTGTTTGAACAGTGGCAGGCCTTTGGACGATCCTGGCAGCTTTGAATGTTAACCCGACAGGTCTCATAGCCTGAAATGTTTGGTTAACAAATGTGTTACAATACATTTTCCTCCAAATTTTTTGACACAATATTGTGTGCAGTAAATTTGGCCAATATTGTTCTTCACCGGCATTCCTGGTCGGTTGGTTGGTGCTTGCTTCTTGGTTCGCTAGATGTTGGTTATTGTTGTTTGATTCAAATTTGCAGGTTTGAGGTCCTGCAGCTGCAGTTGGGCATTTTGGTGCTTATTAACTGGGTTGTTGTTTGTTGCTTGCTCTTATTTGCTTCAACTTTCCAATGTTGGGGTCCCGCATCTACAGTTGGACCTGTTGTTACATGGTTTTACAGTTGGCTCCCCAAATAATACTATTAAGATAAAATAATATGCAAAATTTTGCAGTGGATGTAAACAACATCTCTTTTCACTTGAACCAGAGTTTGTCGAGCTCCAACTATATTTCATAGCTAACGATTTTTTTCCCAGAGTTAATGTCTTGTTGGTTGTGGAGCCTGATTATCTCTGATTCAGAGGTCTTTTACTTTCAGTCGTGTTTATACCCCATGAAGTATTTACACCCCAGAAGTGTGTACACTCTTCCACGCGGGGGAGTGCAGAGGGGGGGTACCCCCTTTGCGAGGTCCAGGGAGGCTATCCCCCCAGTTGGGGGGGGCTATCCCCCCAATTGGGGGGTCTGGGGGCAAGTGAGCCCCCAGCAGGGGTTCGGGGGCGAAGCCCCTGAAGAAAAAATTGCCTTGTAAATGTATATTGTAATTTCATTGTAAATCTGGACCATTCATTATAAGGTTGCAGATCTAACGATAGAGATTATGTTAGGGTTTTGTTCCCTAAAATGCAACCCTCTTTTATGAGGGAAATGCATTGCAACTATTGTTGATGGTGAATATTGTATTCTGAGATAGGAGACTGTGAGAGAAAGAAGAGGAAGTTACAGTGGGTTTGTTGTAGATTGTATCCCTTCATATGCTGGATAATAATAAAGGAAGGACCTGGCAATTTCTCTGGTGGACGTAGCCCACACTAGGTGAACCACGTAAATCTGTGTCTCTATTGTATTGTGTATCTTCTGTGTTTTTGTTTCCGCATTTGTTTTATTTTATTGCTCCACGGTCCTGTTTTTCTAACATGTCTTTCTATGGCTTCATAGTTATGAGACTAAGTGTTGTTGTGTGAGCGATAAAGTTCTTCTCTCCCTTTCTTTTTCCTCTGGTAAACTTGCATGTTTTTCCCTTTTGTTCTTCCCCTCTATTATGTGTTTCGGGTTCTATACTTTGTCACGTTTATGTGGTCATGGGTTCCCTGGGTGGCCAATTGAAAAATTGTCATCTCCATCTATATCTTCACATCACGAGTCCAACCGACCACCGTTCGTTTGCATACTTAGCCATTTTTTTCTAAACTTACCCATTTTTCCCTTTTGTTCTTACCCTCTATTATGCATTTCTGGTTCTATACTTTGTCACATTTATGTTCTCGCGGGTTCTCGGTGTGGCGAACTGACAAATCGTCATCTCCATATATATCTTCACATCATGAGTCCGACCGACCGTTGTTCGTTTGCATACTTAGCCAATTTTATGAACGCGGGTTCGCGGATAGGTGTTATCGAACTCTGGTAACTCGTGTTCGAGGTATACATCTTGCACCCAAAACACCTGTGCTCTACAATTCAACCCCAGAATCCTTAAACTCGCAAGCCTAACTCTACCTAGGATGACTCCGTCTGTCCGACCTACCTTTCCATACTTAGTTGAGTCTTCAAAGTTTTGCGAGTACATGCACTCTCGGGTTCAGAAAAGTTTAAAAGGATTTTTCGCTACCCTCCATCCCCACCACCTTCTTCCCTTCCCAATGCACATTAATTATTCTTTTACTAGTGAAAACCCACCAGACAGGTTCAAAAATATTGGCTTTAATAAGCGAAAAGATCAAGGACATCTCCCATTAAAATGCATAAACAAGCGAATATTATGGGATTTGATAAAAAAAAAATTGCGTCCATTTTGAATTTGCACAAAGTGTTGGCTATTTTAGTTTTTTAAAGGCATCATCATAGTAACAGTGCAATATTGTACTACCACGCTTCCACCCATGAACGTGTCATCCATAGATTTATTGACGTCGTGTCCCTCTTTAATACTGTGCATATGTTACAGGTTGTCATATTTGAGAATCTGCTTGCATATGGAAATGTTAACTCATGCTATTATTGACTATTCAACACACATATTCAAAAATATTGGCATTAATAAGCGAAAATATCGAGGGCATCTACCATTAAAACGAATTAAACCAAAATCTATGGAATATTATACTATCATCCTCTAGCGTTGATTTTAAATACTTATTCCCATTTCTCTCTATCATCGAAGAGTTGGGATTTAAGGTGTCGTCGTTGCAATGTTCCTGGTCATGGACATGTGATACAACTTAGAGATGTCATTCAGTCCCAATTGAAAGATGAGGGAATGGTTTTATGTGACATCATCTTTGAGCGGAAAAAAAAAAAAAAAATCTGTTAGCCAACAGAAACTCGGACACAAAAAAAAAATCAAGTATCTTGTGATTGGTGTTCTCCCTATATTCTATGCTTTGGTTGGTTGAAAGGCCTGCCTGAAGATTTGTGTGTTGATCTTATTTGTTTTCTTATTGGGATTTGGAAGGGACTTTCAGGTCACCTACAAAATTCTCCTTCGTTGAAGTATATAGTTTCTTCCAACAACACGGATTTGGCAAGTGTATCAAATTCTGCAAACCACACAAGGATTTATCTTTCGTCAAAAGAGTCACACACACCGTGGCTTGCAAAATGGTCTGTAATATTCGAAAATGGCACAAAATCTATATTACTCCATTCGTGAATATACTCAGAAGGAAATTATAAATTTGGATCGTTGCGAGTATGGGAAGTTGTATGGGTGGTTGAATCGACATCCTAAAATTACAAAAGTTTCTATTTCAAAGTTTGTTGAGCTACTTCTGGGTGTGGTAATAGACTTGAAAGAAAGTCATATTATTTTTCAAAGTGTGTTCATCGTTCTCTGGATGTACTAACAAACTCCACATACAATCAACTTTCTATCGCTATTGCACAATGTTTTTCATTATTCCTATGCATATGATTGCATCTGGGTCTGTGAGCTTGCCCCTCTTTGCACGAATATTCTCCTCCAAACTGAAGGTGGGTATATAACTAGGGAACGACACTCTCAAAACTTTCTAATGCCTACATCAACATCTAACTGGGAAAAGTTAATGGAAAGGAATTCTGGATTATGAACTTTGCAACACTTTCTGAGGATTACTTTATACTACCACCTTCTGCAAGAAGTTTCGCGTGTTCAGGTAATGATTTGGTTTCTGGAAATCACCTTTTACTACCACCTTCATGTAATCATTTTATTTCATTCTTTAGAATAGACCTTAATGTAGTGGTGTATTCCAGAGTTTTTTCCACCTAATATCAATCTTCTTGTTGTTTCCCTTCCTTTGAATAAGGAAAATGCATTTCTTCTGTTGCAGTTGATCCGATATTTGAAAAAAAAAATTGCTCGAACAATACAATTTCTTGTTTTTTAAAATATAGAACAATGTATTTTTTGAACACATGGTTGTTCGAAAAGTTTTAGGCGTTGTTTAGGATTCACATCCTTCAAGGATGTTAATTAATCACACAATTAATATTGCGTGTGCCAATGCAATTGAGTCGTCATCCACTGTGGCAATTGAATTAACACTGCAATGTCAGATAATAGATGTCTGACATGTACCTAGTGTCAAGGTCATTATCGCACAGGACACCCAATGTCCAAAGATTTATGGACTCAAAGCAACATTGTAGTTGTCATGACAAAGCAACACTAAAGTCGATGTTCTTTGTAGGTCTAGAAATCCTGAAGTCTAAGTGATTTGACAATGACAGCCTTGCTTGATCACCACATTGTTGCACTGCAGTCAATGGCACTATTCCCATTGCCACCACCAATGTCAATGTCTGAAGCTAAAGCTATCTAAAATCTGGGGTCATCGCTAGTGTGGATGCCTGAAGGTGAAACTACCTGGGGCCTGGGATCACAACATCTTACACTTGACATTAGTATCAGTAGTGATCGAAATTTGATTGTATGTCGAGTCTGTTGTTGCATCCAAACATCGCTCAACACTCTTTGACATAGAAATTGGTTGTCTTTCAAGTCTGTTACAACTATAGCATAAAACGTTCTGCAATTTTAGAATGTTGATTCAAACACGCATACAGTTTCTCACGTTCATGGGTATCCAATTTTATAATTTCCTTCTGAGTGTATTCGGGCATGGAGTAATATTTGGCGTCACTTCCGAACATTCTAGACCATTTTGTGGGCCGCCATGTCTGCCACCTATTGAGGAAAAGATATGAAATGATCTTACTCAAGCATTTTCAGACTCTGCTTGGCTAAATCAAAGTAGACGGGAATATCACCCTATGTTTATAGACAACAAAAATAACATCCTAACACACGAGTATTAATTACAAGTGCTTAGGGTAGTCTTTTATCAATGAAAAGCTTGTTGGAAGTTTACTTTTTATGCAATTTTATGAACATATCAGTTGTTGAAATAAATGTAAAGATGGAAGTAAAGTAACCAAGATGATAATCAAGATAGATGAGACATAAAGTAATCCTTTATTTCATTCAAATTCACCAAAGAGTCATTTTCTTTACAAAATCTCATGCAAAAATTTTGGACCAAAGTCAAACTTAGACATCCCCGATGGAACATACAAAAGGACCTCTGACAGAAAACCAAAACTAAACTCTAAAAGATGGATCAACTTGTCAAAGATTGATGCCCACTCGACTCTGCACAATAGCCTTTGTCAACATTGAAAATTAATTCACAAACAGACAAGTCTACACAGACTATCGGAGATAGATCAACACCTCTGAAAAACAAGTGTCTAAATGATGTGATTCAGCCATGAATATTGTTGTCTACAATAAGACCCTGCTATCATAAAAGAGAATTAGGCTTGTGATGAATAAATGAATGAATGAAAACAGAACTATCTCCGCATAAACTCAAAGAGAAAACCTTAGTATGTTTTTGCTTCTATTTTCTCCCTTTCCTTTTGCTTTTAAACAAATTAGAATTGGTTGAAGTAGTTGAACCAACTCATTAGTTAAGTTAATTAAAAGACTCAACCAAATTTAGTTAGGGGGGGAAGTAACAATCATAATAAGGGTTATAATTAAATAGTAACTAATAGGTGGGACCCCTTGTGACTCCCATTAGTTCTTAACAAACATAACATACTAGTCAATTAAGCAAAAACACACCTCCTTGTGACTCCCATCAACATATTCACTTTTGGCAATTTATCTCATGATATTTGAAATTATTTTCAAAAAACGTTACTCATATATCCAAAATAAAACATGTTGTCCGAAAATTCCTGAAGTCAACTGTCATCAAAAATAGATAAAATAAAACTCAAAAGCCATATTTCCCACTCTGAAATGCAATCTTTCCTTGATTGTTGTTGTCACCCTTTGATTTTCCTGAATTTGCCTTTGGTTGCACTGAGCCTTTAGGCCTAATCTCACTGATCACATGGGAACAATCGTCCCTCAAATGCATCCGGGAAGACATGGATTTTTCAAAGCCATTGGAGGGTGAGGAAGGGGAAGCAATGGCTTTTCCTTTGTCAAGGGCATGGTGGGCCTCAGTTTTCAACCTTTTGCTAGCATGAGAGGACTGCACTGGTGAGTGGGGGCAGCTTGGATAACTGGGTTAATAGGTGGAGGAGCAGGTAGGGATAAATTAGGCCAGCCACGATGTTGGAAGAATGTTGGGTGGACAATCTCTTGCCATCCATCATTTTCAGGGACCTCGGGTTGCAATGAGACGTGAGGAGGAACAGGGATACCAAGGGCTTGCGGAACTTGGAAAGGAGGCCTTTCGGGCCTGGGTTGGACCACTCTTTTCCCAATCCAATTGAAAAATATGGCCTGAAACAACTGGCCAAGCTATTTTGAGTCATCATCAAAATGTATGGAGAACCTTGGCCTTCTTGGGCCTCTGTTCCAATTACCTCTCCCTCTATTTCCTTGGCCATGGCTACCTCGGCTGAAAAAACTCATTCATGCATGCATGATTGATTAGCAAATATTATTTTAAATAACCATACATGACAACTCTTAAAATATGAAATAAATTTGGCTCAACGATGTATTTGATTCATGCAATCCAATTCATACAAATTGTTTTATTGTTTATCAATCAGTGGGGGGTGAATAAAGGGCCCTAGGATATGTGATGGGTTTGTATTGAGTGAAACATGATATGATGAAGGGGGGGGAATACAATTACTGCTCAAGGACAACAAAAATCAACTGCAAACCAAAGAAAGCATCATTGTAGTTCAACCAAGACATTGCTACTTCCAAACTTCTTGAACACATAATTTTCCTTGACTATAATCAATTTTAGAACAGGGAGTGAAAAATGAATGTGGGAAGGTGATGGGGTTGTAATTAGCGAAAAATGAAATAATGGTGGGGAATGAGAATGGGTAATGTTCACAAAATTAATCAAGTAATCGATATAGTCATTCTATTAAAAGGAGATACACCAACCAAACGATCATAACAATCATTGGGTATTAGCTAGTTCATTGTTCATAGTCAAATATATAACATAGTGCAATCAACAAGACAGTATGCATTCCACAACAATCTGTAAGGGAGTTATGATCCTTTTATTTATCCAATTTGCATCTTATAACAATTCTCAAATGTATAATAGTAACCATTTCCACTCTGTTAATCATCAGAATCAACCACTGCCATACAATTCTTCAATCATCAAATACACCCAAATTCGTGTTTCAAAATTGCAATGAAGTTATACTTTCACTACAATCGGGCCTATCATTTAAATGCATGACATCCTTTAAACATACATAATGGCAGTCAACCCAATAATCCAGATTTAATTGTAAAACCTTGACTCGTCGTTTAAACAGGCAGACAACAGCCACCATTCCAACACATGTTATGCACAAAATAATTCAATCATGCAAGTGTAATTCTGTCACTCTACAAGCCCAATTCAATGTGACTCTAAATAATCAAAATGTTGGGCAATCCAACCAACACAACGAGGTATCAACAGCATGCCCGACTTTATAATACCATAATCGAATTGCAACAAGTCGTGCTTAAAACTCTGTGACTATCTCTGAGAGCGCAACCCGAAATTATCCATATCATACACAGTGGGCAGCCACCCAAAACACCACGATGCAACATTCCCATGTTAAAATTATAAACACACAGTCACAGTATTAACTTAACCAAACGTGTCGAGCTATCAATCTAATATAGTATTGCTTCAAATTAATCAAACTGTAATCAACCATGCTATGTAAAACTCGAGCTCATCCCTAATGATACAATCAAATAATCATAACGCATATAGTGGATGGATTTGCTACAGTTGTCCGGGTTGCAATAACATTTGGCCCCAAAAAAACTCATAGTTACAATGACCATTTATTCGTGGTGTAGGAACACCACACACACAAATGCAGTATGGGAGAGCGTCATTAAGCAATTGTAACCAATGCCAAGTTAAGCATCCAAATAATCTTTAGTGCAAAAAGACAGTGACTTTGTATCAACTAGTAAACCAATTCAATGTTGAGCCTATACTTAGACTGTCGTAATAATCAACAACCGACCTAACATGTTGTGGAAACCACGCATACCCATGCATCAACGTGAAGCGAGGTTGTGACGTTCTCAATTTAAACAATACCGGGTTATCAAACACAAGGAGAGCGACTATGTATTTTTGAATTGTCCAATTAATAATGTAGGGTTTGTCCACTTTAATAAACAGGTAGTGACTAGGTACCAAAACCAACACAATTGTCACATGACCAATTGGGCGAGCCTGTACCCAATTTAGTCAACAATATACAACCATCCAACAATGACCAATAGTAAACTCGACAAGCCGTGTCGGTCTTCTCTATCAACCCTCAGACCTGTAGAGTTAAGGGTTTGATCTGTGGCTGACACAGGGAAAAACTAAAGCCAACTCTTGTCAATGGTGAAAACCTCCGAGACCAATGGTTCATACACAGAGAGAACCACAATTTATTCATGAACAGGTAACATATCCCGCGATAGGAGGGATATAAGAGAGGAGTGAGGCTCCAATTCGGTCTGGTAATGATACTTAACACACACAGGGTATAACCCTCGTGGCTCTCTAGTCAAACAACCACAATGTTGAGGTAAAGACATGGTCGAGAACGAACCAAATAACCCACGAAGCGACCTTTAGTGGTGAAAACAAACCAATGCTCAAGTGAACAGCACAGTGACACAGAGTCACTCCAACCATTAAAACCCATAAAAACCAAAGACTGGATATAGATATGTGAATGCGTGAGGACAGCCAGCCACCCAAGACCAAACAAAAACCCTCCAACTAAACTAGCGAGTATAACAGAGAGCCCTTGTGGCTGCTAACACCCAGGATGACCAACAACACTATGACTTCAACATTATTGGAGAGAACACAATCAACGATTCATTCCAAAATCACAATTTTACACAGTTGCAATACTTAAAGAAAGAACAAACCAATACACCTAAGCCAATAATCATTTCATAACCAGAGTAGACTCATGAATGGCCAAAAAATGGCATACCTGTAATCCAAGCACCTTAAAATGCAAGTTGGTCGAGCGGTTCCTCTCTGCTAAGAAATCAGAGCATAACCACAACTACAAGGTTGAACAATAGCCCGACTAGGGTGACGAACAATGGAAGGAGTAAGGGTGACGTGCATTAAATGCACGTTACCTCCACCCATAGTTAATTAATTCGATAGTTCACGCCAACCATTAATCTAACAACAATTCATTTAAACCATGCATTGGAAATTGCATCAAACGTGCCACCCACATCATACCTTCCATTTCCAACAGACCATATTACATATCAACTTTATAATCCAATTAAGTGACCATGTATCGAACCATCACCAATAGCGCAATCAACTTATGCCATAACATAATCACCATTGCATATCAACTATATAACTCAAGAACAAAATCGCATAGCTATTAACTTAGTAGCTAGGATAACAACAATCCATTAAAAATCGATGCATATAGTATAGTATATATCATAGTTTAAATTTTCCCCTTTGCATTTGTTGCATTTCTTTTCATTTCCCTCCAATTGCTTATATGCGTTATTATTTTTTTTCAACTGCCTTTTATGTATTGTTACTAACATGTATGTTGTGCAGGTGTCCCAAGAACATATAGCAATGGTATCAATGAATAGCATATGTCGTAGTAACATAAAGAACCAATACTTCATAAGCCCAATCCATAGCCAATAAAAACAAGATCTCCTCAACTATGTAAGCAGTGCTGAACAGTACCACGACATCAAATAAGCACCAGACCTGATCTCCAATCTACAAGGGGGTCCCACCTAGTAGTATTATTTAGCTTTAATAATAATAGGCTTTAGCAACACTTTGCGGGCAAAACTCCGTTGCGATTTTAATCGTCAACAAACTGGTGACTCCACATGGAAATTTGTTTTCCACATATTTAGAACTCAGAACTCTTGGTTTCACAGACCAAGAATAGCAGGCAAACAAGATATAACCAGGAAGATTATGCAACAAGGGGAAGTGAGCGGAATTAATGGAAATATGACCGGGAATTTGGGAATAATTCATGAAAAGTGTTAAGTATGAAGGGTTTTTTCCACTGTATGCATAATCATTCGACTGGGATCTGCTCTCACTGTAAGGAAAAAAAAACTTTTAGACTTGCTCTTAAAATATCAATGGACGAAGAAATGGCAAGAAGAAGTGGGAGATAACCAATTCTTTACAAAATAGTAGTGGAAATATATAACAATTTCAAGGGTCCTTCAGAGAAGACATCATAACAGTTGTGTAGCTTGATTGTTATTGACTAACAATGCTTTGCGGGAGTGTCAATGTGGCAGAATCAATCCAACATCCTATCTTTGACCAAACTAATCTAAAAGATGATAGGAAACAAAATCATGACTGAAGTAAAATAGCAGACATTAAAACAACAACAATAAAAGATAGAAATGAAGAAGCGGAAAGAAAAGTTTTGAAACAGAAAGCAGAAATCAAATTACTGTAAAGCAAAAAGGAAAATAGTGCAAAAAATGAAAGCGGAGCTAAGCTACTAATATACATAAAATCCAATCAGCATTAGAACTTTTCACGTTGGTCCCTCGGAATACTTCAAGCGAGGATTGTTAGTGTTGTAGGAAAACAATTGCCTCTGTAAATCCTTTCAAATGTATGATTTATTCTCTAAGACAAAAGTAATTTGGAATGGACCCAACACTTGGAATTTTGATGTAATTATCAGCCCCTTAACGCACACGACTAAATCATCAAGATAAATATGGAGGTTGACCAATTCATCGAAAGTTGTGTGTATAGGCCTTTTAAAAATGGTACTTGTATCAAGTAAGCCAGAAAGCAGGCATTTGTAAGACATAGTATCACAATTAGTAATAAAAGTGGTTTTGTGAACATTTTCCCTTTTTACCTTGATTTTATTGTAACCCGGAATTTTGTCAAGTAGGGGATTCAACTATAACTCTACAACCTGGTGCAGAATCATTCTTGTATTGAGGGGGGGAGAAGGATTTATCATAATTGTCTGACTAAAGGTGCAAAGATGAATGCAGGTTCTAATATGATATGTGGTCTTTGAAGCAGGTACCCAATTTGGAACTCGTTCAGGGTGGACTAAAAACGTAATCCTAGACCTTAAGAAATTTCCCAACTCCATTTGAACTGTTGCTTTCAGTGCAGAGTTAACAAGTCCTTGTTTTTGCCTAGCTAGTTTCATAGTATGTTGAATAAGACCAGGATCAAAACCCTGTAGATCCTCATAAGGCCAAGCAAAAAAAAATTGAAATCCATCGAGTAGCTCGACAGACCTCATCTCTTTTTTATCAGAACATTGGACATATTTTTTAACATTCGTTGAAGATTAAGGTGTCCTAATGTTCATGGAGAAGGTTTCAACCACCTTATTTCACAACTCCTCTTCTTTTTGTTTTTCTTTATTGCTTGTATCACTCGATCAAAACAAACTCTCAAGAGGATTCAAGCCCTTGGAAATTTGATTGTTCTCTATGGATATAATCTCCTCAGGCTTAAAAGGTTCATCTTGAATGAACGCACAATTTCTCTCATTGTTAGGGAGGGCCTTCCAAGATTCTACATTGTCAGGGATATACAAACGATATAGAGTTTGAAAGGAACAGTCAGGCATGTGAGGTAAAAGTTGTTGTTTAGGAGAAGCTGGAAAGATAGCTAACCGACCAGACATTGAATTCAACTCCCTCTTAACATGAGTAATGTTGGAGGATAAAAGGTTCAAGATAAGCGCCCAAACAATTTGGGAGTATCGTTCCATCATCTTTTTGCTAGGAGAGCACATTTTTCGTATCGAGTTCACAACAAGCTCAGAATCTCTGAAAACTGAAAGGTGACCACAACCGATATTAAGGGCGTTTTCAATGCCTAATGATAAAGCTTTGAATTCAGCGGCATATTTTGCACAAGCAAACTCTAACCTGTAAGACAAATTATGAATTTTCCCTATAGGGGAAACCAAGACAATTCCAGCCCCATTACCTTCATTAGAGCGTGAACCATTAAAGTGCATGTGCCACATATCAACATCTAGATCGGTTCCTTCCAAAAGAATAGTATCCTCTTCAGCAAAGATGGAATGCAATCCTAGGTCCTCTTCTATATAGTTTACGCTAGATTGTGGAACACTCTCTATGTAGGGTGAAATTCTTCCCTCTCTAAGGACTATAATGTTCTTACCATTCCGAGGAACAGATAAATGTGTCCCATTGAGTGAGAGGTATCCACCTGTTAAGGCTTGTCAATCCCTTCCCAAGATAATTGAGTAATTGCTTACAGGCATATCAATTACCTAAATGTTGAGGGTTGTTTTTATCTCGTGATGAGCGCATAAAACCAATGTCACGTCCTTAATATTAGCTATGTTTGTTTGTTGTAGACTATTATAGGAGAGCATGCTTCTGGCGTTTTCATTTGTACAAGACAAGCCTATCTCTTCCATAATAATCTTTGACATCACACTTGGGCCCGAACCACCATCAATGAGGCAACAATGGGCAATTTTATCCATAATATTTACAGAAATATAAAAAGGGGGATTTTTTACAGGGTATTTAAAGTTATGTACACCTACTTTATTTACAGAAGAATCCTCTTCATTTACCTCTTCAAAAATATTGGCTACAACGGAAGCTTTTCCTTCCATGAATTGTTTCAGATGCATCTGTTGTTCAGGTACGACAACCATGTCTAGAAGGGTTGCATCTGCTTTGATGTTGGCCAATTGATTCAAGATATTGTATTTGGAAGAGGGGAGAGGAGGAGTGATTCCTTGACTCTCAGGAACCTTAGAAACCTGGAGAGTAGCAACAGTTGAGGATGAGCTCGGGCCAGAAGAAGTCCGGGGTGGATCAAATTTTCCCTTGGGAGCATAGGCTTTGTTCCTAGTGTTGATGACCATGACATCCTCTGGCTCTGGAAAATCTAGGAAAACGATATTATCTTCTGGTATTTTACCAAATATCTTATCTCTGGCACTCTTCTTTACCTCACATGTGGTTTCTTCATGGTGTTCCTTGCAAAAGTTACACCAAATCCAAGGCAAGATAGCCTTAGGCTGAAAATTATTTTCAACTGGATTCCTAAAGGGGGTTTCAGAAGAGGATGAAGCTCCAGGGGTGAGAGGGGAGACAGTTCCTTTTCACTCGAACGCTATCATATTATTATTCATATCTTGTACTAGTTGTAAGAGGGTGGACAAGTATGTTTGTCTAACCGATTCTCCCTGGGGAAGACCAGTTATTTCAAGTTGTTCTTCATACTCTGAACAAATATGTAGAGCGGAACCGATATTATCAATGGATTTTTCCTCAAGCCTATGATGGTAGGGATAAGGCAATGCATTGTAGTAATGCATGAAAGCGGCTTGGTTCTGAGGGTGAATAAGTTCGAGAATTTGATTGTATAACTTGGTGAAATGCAAGTTGAAAGACTTGATGGTCTCACCATCCTTATAGGTGATGTTATTTTATTCCCTTAACTTCTTGGTGAGGCTTTTGGATTGCCCATAAGTGGATCAAAACCGATATATTAACTCCTCCCAAGTAGACAGAATCTTAGGAGGAAGGTCAAAGAAATCGGTCGCAGCCTTTCCTTCCAAGGAATTGATGAACAATCGCATGCAAGTGTCATTGTCGTTGGCCCCTGTGTTATGCCAAGCATTAGAAAATGCCACTAGGTGTTCGTTTGTACTGACAATGTTATTTCTTGAAAACTTAGGCAGGTTCTCTTTAAACTCAGAAGTGGACGAGTAGCAGGTGCTAGGTTAAGAGGAGAGGACACATGCCACGATGTGGTTGTGGCGTCTTCTTCGAACTGAAAAAGCCCATACTTTTTTATGAATTTGGTGGGGTTTGTTGTAGATTGGATAGGAATATGGTGGCTATATAAGTTACCAATCACTGATGACGATGAGGATTGGGAAGATGAATCACTTCCAGTGCCACCGGAACCACCAATAGATGTCATCTTGTGGATGATAGATGAGGAAAAGAAAGACAAACTGGATGAATCAGATAAGGTCCTCCTTAGAGCACCTTGTTGGGAAAATAACAGAATGTTTCTTCTTCCTATTTCAGCAATAGGATTGATTTCAGGTGACAAGCTTCTTCTTCTTCTAGAAGTGTGAGAATCTAAGGACATGAAAGAAAGGTCAAAACTTGAAGAAACAAAAAGGTCATTATTGATTTCTAGGTTGTCTACGTCTAGATTCCAATTGTTATTGAGCACTAATATCTTGTTCAATTGCTTCCCAAGAATGGTTAAGCTCAGCACAGGTGTTGGCAGTGTCTAAGATGGTATTAAACGGATTCAAAGCATTGATGGTCTGATCTTGAAGATCGCGCTCAATATTGGGCTGCCTTGCAACAGGAACAGTCATTAAGAATAAAAAAGTCAAAGAATAAATTTTGGAAAAGAAATATATATCGATGAAAATCGAGTATAAAAATTAGCCAAAGAGATATCGAAGATCTCCCTAGTATGGTCACCAAATAAATGTTGAGGAAAACATATGAAATGATCTTACTCAAGCATTTTCAGACTCTGCTTGGCTTAGTAGAGTAGATGGGAATATCACCCTATGTTTATAGCCAACAAAAATAACATCCTAACTCACAAATATTAATTACGAGTGCTTAGGCTAGTCTTTTATCAATGAAAAGTTTGCTGAAAATTTACTTTTTATGCAATTTTCTGAACCTATCAGTTGTTGAAATAAATGTAAACATAGAAGTAAAGTCACCAAGATGATAATCAAGACAGATGAGACATAAAGCAATCCTTTATTTCATTCAAATTCACCAAAGAGTCATTTTCTTTACAAAATATCATGCGAAAATTTTGGACCAAAGTCAAACTTAGACATCCCCGATGGAACATACAAAAGGACCTCTGACAGAAAACCAAAACTGAACTCTAAAAGTTGGATCAGCTTGCCACAAATTGTTGCCCACTCGACTCTACACAATAGCCTTTGTCGGTCACAAAAATTAATTCACAAACAAACAAGTCTACACAGACTATCAAAGATAGATCAACACCTCTGAAAAACAAGTGTCTGAATGATGTGATTCAACCCTGAATATTGGTGTCTACAATAAGACCCTGCTATCATAAAAGAGAATTAGGCTTGTGATGAATAAACGAATGAATGAAAACTGAACTATCTCAGCATAAACTCAAAGAGAAAACCTTAGTATGTTTTTGATTCTATCCTCCTCTTGTTCCTCCCTTTCCTTTTGCTTTTAAACAAATTAGAGTTGGTTGAAGTAGTTGAACCAATTCATTAGTTAAGTTAATTAAAAGACTCAGCCAACTTTAGTTAGGGGGAAAAGTAATAATCATAATAAGGGTTATAATTAAATAATAACTAGTAGGTGGGACCCCTTGTGACTCCCATTAGTTCTTAACAATCATAACATACTAGTTAATTAAGCAAAAACACACCTCCTTGTGACTCCTATGAACATATTCACTTTTGGCAATTTAGCTCATGATATTTGAAATTATTTTCAAAAAACATTACTCATATATCCAAAATAAAACATGTTGTCCAAAAATTCTTGAAGTCAATTGTCATCAACAATAGATAAAATAAAACTCAAAAGCCATATTCCCCACTCTGAGATGCAATATTTCCTTGATTGTTGTTTTCACCCCTCGATTTTCCTGAATTTGCCTTTGGTTGTGCTGAGCCTTTAGGCCTAATCTCATTGATCGCATGGGAACAATCGTCCCTCAAATGCATCCGGGAAGACACGGATTTGTCGGAGCCATTGGAGGGTGAGGAAGGGGCAGCAGTGGCTTTTCCTTTGTCAAGGGCATGGTGGGTCTCAGTTTTCAACCTTTTTCTAGCATGAGAGGACTACACTGGTGAGTGGGGGGCAGCTTGGACAACTGGGTTAATAGGTGGAGGAGCAAGTAGGGATAAATTAGGCCAGCCACGATGTTGGGAGACTGTCGAGTGGACAATCTCTTGCCATCCATCATTTTCAGGGACCTCGGGTTGCAATGAGACGTGAGGAGGAATAGGGATACCAGGGGCTTGCGGAACTTGGAAAGGAGGCCTTTCGGGCTTGGGTTGGACCACTCCTTGCCCAATCCAATTGAAAAATCTAACCTGAAACCACTGGACAAGCTCTTGTGAGTCAGCATCAAAATGTATGGAGAACCTTGGCCTTATTGGGCCTCTGTTCCAATTACCTCTCCCTTTTTTTCCTCGGCCATGGCTACCTCAGCTAAAAAACTCATTCCTGCATGCATGATTGATTAGAAAATAGTGTTTTAAATAACCATACATGGCAAATTTTAAAATATGAAATAAATTTGGCTCAGCGATGTATCAGACTCATGCAATCCAATCCATACAAATTGTTTTACTGTTTATCAATGAGCAGGGGGGGTGAATAAAGGGTCATGGGATATGTGAGGGGTTTGTATTGAGAAAAACATGATATGATGANATCAATTTTAGAACAGGGAGTGAAAAATGAATGTGGGAAGGCGATGGGGTTGTAATTAGCGAAAAATGAAATAATGGTGGGGAATGAGAGCGGGTATTTTTCAAAAAATTAATCAAGTAATCCATATAGTCATTATGTTAAAAGGAGATACACCAACCAAACAATCATAACAATCACTATGTATTAGCTAGTTCACTGTTCATAGTCAAATATCTAACATAGTGCCATCAACAAGATAGTATGCATTCCACAACAATCTGTAAGGGAGTTATGTTCCTTTTATTTATCCAATTTGCATCTTATAACAATTCTCAAATGTATAATAATAACCATTTCCACTCTACTAATCATCGAAATCAACCACTGCCATACAATTCTTCAATCATCAAATTCACCAAAGTCATGTTTCAAATATGCAATGAAGTTATATTGTCACTACAATCGGGCCTATCATTTAAATTCATGACATCCTTTAAATATACATAATGGCAGTCAACCCAATAATCCAGATTTAATTGTAAAACCCTGACTCGTTGTTTAAACAGGCAAACATCAGCCACCATTCCAACACATGCTATGCACAAAATAATTCAATCATGCAAGTGTAATTCTTTCACTGTACAAGCCCAATTCAATGTGACTCTAAATAATCAAAATGTTGGGCTATCCAAACAACACAACGAGGTATCAATAGCATGCCCAACTTTATAATACCATAATCGAATTGCAACAAGTCATGCTTAAAAATCTGTGACTATCTCTGAGGGTGAAACCCGAAATTATCCATATCATACACAATGGGCAACCACCCAAAACACCACGATGCGACATTCCCATTTTACAATTATAAACACATAGACACAGTATTAACTTAATCAATCATGTCGAGCTATCAATCTAATACAGTAATGCTTCAAGTTAATTAAACTGCAATCAACCATGTTGTGTAAAACTCGGGTTCATCCCTAATGATGCAATCAAATAATCATAACGCATATAGTGGATGGATTTGCTATAGTCTTCTTCGTTGCAATAACCATTTGGCCCAAAAAAAACTCATAGTTACAATGACCATTTATCTGTGGTGTAGGAACACCACACACACAAATTCAGTATGCGAGAGCATCATTAAGCAATTGTAACCAATGCCAAGTTAAGCATCTAAATAATCTTTAGTGCAAAAAGACAGTGACTATGTATCAACCAGTCAACCAATTCAATGTTGAGCCTATACTTGGACTGTCGTAATAATCAACAACCGACCTACCATGATGTGGCAAACACACATACCCACGCATCAACGTGAAGCGAGGTTGTGACCTTCTCAATTTAAACAATATTGGGTTATCAAATACAAGGGAGCGACTGTGTATTTTTGAATTGTCCAATTAACAATGCAGAGTTTGTCCACTGTAATAAACAGGCAGTGACTAGGTAACAAAACCAACATGATTGTCACATGACCAACTGGGTGAGCATGTACCCAATTTAGTCGACAATATACAACCATCCAACAATGACCAATAGTAAACCCGATAGGCCGCGTCGGTCTTCTCTATCAACCCTCAGACCTATAGAGTTAATGGTTTGCTCTGTGGCCAATATAGGGAAAAACTAAAGCCAACTCTTTTCAATGGTGAAAACCTCTGAGACCAACGGTGCATACACAGAGAGAACCACAATTTATTCATGAATAGGTAACAAATCTCGCGACATGAGGGATATAAGAGAGGAGTGAGGCTCCAATTCAGTCTGGTAATGATACTTAACACACGCAGGGTATAACCCTCGTGGCTCTCTAGTCAAACAACCACAATGTTGAGGTAAAGATAGGGCCGAGAATGAACCAAATAACCCATGGCACGACCTTTAGTGGTGAAAACAAACCAATGCTCAAGTGAACAATGCAGTGACACAGAGTGCCTCCAACCATTAAACCCCATAAAAATGAAAGACTAGATATAGTGATGCGAATGCGTGAGGACAACCAGCCACCCAAGACCAAACAAAAACTCTCTAACTAAACCAATGAGGATAACATAGATCCCTTATAGCTCTGCTAACACCCAGGATGACCAACAACACTATGACTTCAACATTATTGGAGAGAAAACCATCAATGCTTCATTTCAAAATCACAATTTTACACAGTTGCAATACTTAAAGAGAGCACAAACTAATACACCTGAACCAATAATCATTTCATAACCAAAGCAGACTCATGAATGGAAAAAAAAAGACATACATGTAATCCAAGCATCTTAAAACACGAGTTGGTCGAGCGGTTGCACTCTGATAAGAAAGCGGAGCATAACCATAGCAGCAAGGTTAAACAAAGCCCAACTAGGGTGGTGACCAACGGAAGGAGTAAGGGTGACATGCAGTAAATGCACGTCACCTCCACCCACAGCCAATTAATTCGATAGTACACGCCAACCATTAATCTAACAACAATTCATTTAAACCATGCAATGGAAATTGCATCAAACGCGCCACCCACATCATACCTTCCATTTCCAACTAACCATATTACATATAAACTTTATAATCCAATTAAGTGACCATGTATCGAACCATCACCAATAGCGCAATCAACTTATGCCATAACATAATCACCATTGCATATCAACTATATAACTCAAGAACAAAATCGCATACCTATTAACTTAGTAGCTAGGATAAAAACAATCCATTAAAAATCGATGCATATAGTATAGTATATAGCATAGTTTAAATTTTCCCCTTTGCATTTGTTGCATTTATTTTCATTTCCCTCCAATTGCTTATATGCGTTATTGTTTTTTTCCAACTGCCTTTTATGTATTGTCACTAACATGTTTGTTGTGCAGGTGTCCCAAGAACAGATAGCAATGGTATCAACAAATAGCATAGGTCGTAGTAACATAAATAACCAATACTTCATAGGCCCAATCCATAGCCAATAAAAACAAGATCTCGTCAACTATGTAAGTAGTGTCGAACAGTGGCACGACATCAAATAAGCACCAAACCTTATGATGCAGACCCCCGACCCTCGGTCCGAGATCCGCACAGGATCGTTCTAAATTCTCCTCGGGCCGAAGTGGCTCCTTTGGTTCCTTGCTGAAACCTTCAATGAATCCGACCCACAAATCCTTCATGAAAACTCCAACTATACCACGTGCACCAAGTATGAGTCTTCACCTCCACACGACCACAACCCGGGCCTTGGCGCAAACCCCTTTCGTGACTCGCGATCTCACGGGTTTGTGAATTGAAGACCCTCGGCTCCAAACCTCCAATACCCAAGAGTGTGATATGGGTATGGCCCCTTCCTTACTAGCACCTCTACCAATGACCACTGGCTAGGGCCTATCTCTAGCACCCCTCGCAACTCGCAACTTCGCGAGTTGGAGTGTTGAGCCCTCCTACTCCTCCTTTGTGAATCCCTAATACGCGATAAGTCAACAATAGGTTGACTTCTTTCCNTCGAACAGTGGCATGACATCAAATAAGCACCAAACCTTATGATGCAGACCCCCAACCCTCGGTCCGAGATCTGCACAGGATCGTTCTAAATTCTCCTCAGGCCGAAGTGGCTCCTTTGGTTCCTTGCTGAAACCTTCAACGAATCCGACCCACAAATCCTTCACGAAAAATCCAACTGTACCACGTGCACTAGGTATGAGTCTTCATGTTAAGCCCTAATATTGGCTCATTACCCCTTAATTGGGGCATATTAGATTAGTAATGTTATTTTATTTATGTCAGCTTTAGGCCATTAGTTGTAATTATACCTCCTAGTCTCCTATATATACCAAGGAGACATTTTCATTTTGAATCATTTTGTACTTGAACATTTAAGTGGGGTAAAAGGAGGTTGCCCCCTCGAAGAGGATTATTATCTAAAATTATCTCTTTTTCAAGGCGTTGAGTACTTTTTATGAGGTTTTTCTATGCTATATTGATATTTGATTCTTAACATATGGTAGCAGAGCTGAAGGTCTTGGGGTTTCGCTGCTACATCTGAGACACCGTGGTATTTGCGCTATAACTTTTTTTCTACAACATTTCAAAAGGAACGGCTTGGAGGATATTTAGAAGACGGAGCAAGGTACGTTGGGTTACAAATTCAGCTCTTGAGGCCTTATACTTTGGGAGATACAGCCTGTACAAGATAGGGATCTTGAATCATCCTGAAATGAGTCATTGCGGAATTTTCGCTATAAAAATTTTTCTGTAACGTTTCAGACCCTGAACTCTGGAGGCCATTTACATAAATTAGTAATGTATCTGTGGTAAAACGTTTAGCTTCTGGGTCATCGTAAATTTGTAGATACACCCTATGTAAGATAGGGTATCTGACTAGTCCTATTGACTAGTCTCAAAAAGGTGTTCCAGGTAAAACAATCATAACTTCTTCCTAGAGTATCCAAATTGAGTGGGACTGGTTGCATTGGATCGTGGACAATCTGTAGTATTTTG
>JASDQU010438720.1:87168-97724 GCA_032191745.1 Picea mariana
TTTTCTTCAGATCCTGTACTATATATGCTCGCAACTCTATTACAAACGTTGTCTGGGTTGTCCGAAAGATCCTTTCTCTAACATCCATTTTCTTTGTTATATTTTTTAAGAGCATAAGTGGAATCTGCCATTTATGCAATTTGCTGCTCCATTTACGAAAACAAATTTGAATACGTATCGAACAATTGCAACTGTAACATGGAACCGTGCAATATTTGTGTAACTTACCTGAGATACATGCACATGCGAAAGTAAAGAACGAAACTGAATATGAAAAGTAGTACCATTGCCTTGTCGTTGTCTGACTCTCCATCCTTTATATGGAGATTGTGCCAAGTTTTCTCGTAAGTGTGACAGTTGTGCCAATCGTTCTGATTGGGTAAATATCAGTGCTCTGTGCAAGATGGATGATAGTCGAGTCCAGGACGAAACGATATTCTGAACAAACATCGAAATTTTTTTCCACAATACTTGTTTCGTTAAGCAAAATAATTCGATCACAATCACCACGGTCATATACTATTTTGGGAAATATATTAAAATTTGTAATGGATAAGCCATTACCCGACAATATCTTTTTTGCATGTTTCTGAACAAGTTGTGGAGGAATAGTCAGTGTCATTGTCGTCATGGTCTCCTTGTCTGTCATGTCAGCACGCATAATGGATCTAGTTTTTTTTTCTTGTCCAAGTAGGTGCTATAGACGACCATTATGTCCCCGAAGAACACTTGTCTAGTTCAGCGGTTGTTCAAGCTCTCTATTGATAATACTTTGGATGTTACAACTCTAGACCTGGAGACAATTTTTTAACAGAAAAACTAAAGTGAATGGTAGTGTGCATTTTTTTTTTGTGTATTCTTCTTTCACTGGCATAAATCTATAAGTACACACATAGCTTCAATGAACTATAGAGCCAGAGTTTTGCAACCACACCTCTTAGTCTGTGGAACATGCGACACGTTCGACATCTCGCTTGCACTTGTTGATACTTATTGTGAACTGCAAACCATGTATTGCAGATGACATCAACATATTCACCATGCCATAGATGAATATATATCCAAGGATATTTGTTTGGTAAACATAGTAAGAGAAGAGTGTACACATCTTTACCTTTGGCCTTGTCGGTCTACTGCAAGCATGTGCAGATGAACATCAAGACTAAACAAGCATATGCATTGTATATTGTCCATCAGAAGGACTAAATAACCGTAAAATCGTATGCAACTGATTTTTTTAAATGGAAAAATGTTTAACAGTAAACAGGACGTGAAGGCGGGCACCACGACCAATCTGTATATCACGGACCCCCGGAAGCCAGGGGAGTGATCTTGAACCTGCCAGCCCGGCACCCGCAATCGACAAAGTGGGTAACTATGGAAAAAGGTAGAAGCGCAACCATAGATGTGAAACCGTTAGTTCGCCAACTAGCGCACCAAGGCATTTTCAGAAAGAACACTAAGCAGATGAATTAGAAAACAAAATGGATAATAGAAAATGAAAAAAAGTAGAAATAGGGAGGGAAGAAATGCCCATTGCTGCCAAGCCATCGTTTTTAATTCTAATATTATATGCCCCCACTCGGTTTGTATATTTAATTTACCAGCACAGTTGGTATATCTTTTAGAAGATTGTACCACAGAACCCTCTGTTGTTGCACAAAACAATTCATCTTCCTGTCCAACCAACCTGTTTTTTTCCAAGGTAGAAACGTCGAATATGCAATGGATATGAAGGCAAGTTAGTATGAAGACATACATCTAAAAGAAAGAGAAACATGTTTATTTACCCACCAAAGAGTCCATCTTCCTCTCCATCCATTATGTTTGTTTAAATGCAACAATGTAGCGAAAACACAACAGACATGAAGTAGGTTAGTATGCAGGAAGGCATGTAATGAAGATAACTTATAATGAAGACAAACATGTAAAACAAAGAGAAACAGGGCTATTTACTCGTGAAAGAGCCCATCATCATCTCCAGCCATTAAGTTTGTTTAAATATAGCAATGCAACGAAAACACAACGGGCATGAAGCAGGTTAGTATGCAAAAAGGCATGTAATGAAGATAAGTTACCATGTAGGAAGGCACACAACATGTACATATAATATACTAGGCGAACACACATACATACAATAAATGAAATACAAAACAACGCAATATAAAATAACAGTACAAGCATGCACCTTTCTATATCCTCTTCAACCGATGGAGTCAAGACTCCGTCGTTTTCTCCAGCTATTCTATTTGTTTGAATGTGGAAACGCACAAAATACAATGAACATGAATAAAAGCTGGTATGCACTGGAGAACAAGCAATATGTACATACAGTAAAAGAGACACAACGAACAATCTAAAGATAGGCAGAAACATGAGCCTTTGCGCTTCTCCATCCATAGTTGTAAATGTGTATTTTTTTTCCCTTCCCAAAATATATAACAAGCCACAAGATATCACGAAATTGCATGGTCGTAGCTAAACGATTTCTGATTTTCCGTGGAAAATTATCCAGATATGTTTCCACCGATGGAAATACATGTTCTTTATCCTCTACACAAACTGTTGTGCCCACAATACAAGATTTTTGTTTTTCGTGGCAAACTACCCAGACATGCTTCCAGACATCAAAATATAATTTTGCAGAATCTTTGTTGTACATATCATATCTCAAACACAACACAAACTGTATCGTGCACACACCAGTCTGTGTAGAGGACAAAGAACATGTAATGTCATATGGGCACATCTGACCATACATGGTTTATAAATGTAGCCTGCATATGCTTTATTCTAAAAACAAACAACGGATATTGCAATTTCACATGTAATTCTCGAACAATTTTGCATGCAACTATTTTCTTTTATGCCAGCACTGAAGCACCAACAAAATAGATATCGACCTCGGTAGACAGAGAAAATACACAATTGCATGTCGACTCGTGGGTGCAGGGGATGGACACCGTAAAGAGCCCCCAAAACAAGAATAATAAAAAAAAAAAATAGCTCCAACCATCGGTGTTGGACCCCAACCTTGCAAGGTCGAATCAAACAAAAGAAAACAACAAGCACCAAACCAGCGAGAAAGCATGAACTGGCCGAACTGCACTGGCCGAACTGCACCCCCAGGGCCCCAAAGCGTAAACCTGAGCCAAACAAACACAACCAGCAACCCACGAACCACCAAACCAGCAAGAACCACCAAACTAGTAAACAACATATGTATCTCCAACGATTACAAAACCGCAGCCGAAGCACAGAAGGAACCGGAAACATATGACGATCATGCCACTACAAATAAGCAAACATTCTTACCTGCAAACTACAAACATTGAACAACAAACAAGGAACAGAAAATGAAACTATGGCATGGAAACTTACTATGAAATGATGAAATGCAGAAGCGTAGGTTGAATCGCGAACGAAACTGTTAGAAAAACAGGACCGTGGAGCAATAAAATAAAACAAAGGCGGAAACAAAACACAAAAGATACATAATACAAGAGAGACACAGATTTACGTGGTTCACCCAGTGTGGGCTACGTCCACCAGAGAAATTGCCAGGTCCTTTCTTTATTATTATCCAACAAAATGAAGGGATACAACCTACAGCAAAACCTGTTGTAATTTCCTCTTCTTTCTCTCACAGTCTCTTCTCTCATAATACAATACTCGCCAACATACATAGCCGCAATACATTTCCCTCATAAAAGAGGGTTGTCTTCTAGGGAAAAAAACCCTAACATAATCTATATCGTTAGATCTGCGACCTTATAATGAACGGTCCAGATTTACAATGAAATTACAATATACTTTTACAAGGCAATTTTTGCTTCGGGGGCTTCGCCCCTAAACCCTCGCTGGGGGCCTGCTTGCCCCCAGACCCCCCAACCAAGGGGATAGCTCCCCCGGACCCCGTAGAGGGGGTACCCCCCCTCTGCACTCCCCCGTGTGGAAGAGTGTACATACTTCTGGGGTGTAAATACTTCATGGGGTATAAACACAGCTGAAAGTAAAAGACCTCTAAATCAGGAAGATAATCAGGCTCCACAACCAACAGAAACAACAACAAGCAGCAACCGACGAACCAGCGAAGAAGAATCACTCACCGAACCAGTAAACAATGTATGTAGCTTCAACGACGACAAAATTGCATTGCAAAGGTAGACGAAGGATGAAACATACAATGCCTATTCAACTGACGGTGGACAACAACACTGTGCAAAATCACTGCAACATTGTATGGAAAATTTCGAGGAAAAATGTACTCTGAGAAACATATTTAGATCAACATTTAAGGCTATCAAGTTGTCTAAGGACCTCGCAGTATGAAAACATTTAAGTTGTTAGGCTTGTTGGAGGACCTCGCGTCATGTAAACATTTAAGTTGTCAGGCATATTGAAGCATCTCGAAAAAATGTGAATACATTTCAATACAAATACATGCGGTAAGTACGTTATAAACTTTGGAATTCTCAATCACTATAAAGCTTGGATATCAAAACATTTCAATATGATTAGTACAAACAAAAACTTAGAGATATATTCAGCTAGCAGAAAATGCCAATACAAACATTCGAACTAATGCTAGCATTAATCCACCTTCAAGCAATACATAGGAAAAATATATTATTCAAAAAGACTGTATACGATAAAAAGTTTGGATATGTTGCCATATA
Source organism: Picea mariana (assembly GCA_032191745.1). Taxonomy (NCBI): domain Eukaryota; kingdom Viridiplantae; phylum Streptophyta; class Pinopsida; order Pinales; family Pinaceae; genus Picea; species Picea mariana. The sequence goes on from JASDQU010438720.1 coordinate 91,848, forward strand.
AAACATGGAGAATAGCGAAGCCAGCAATAAGACCTCCAATATGATACTTTTTATTATATAAAAATATATGTTTTTAATTCCCTGGCTCCAACAATAGCTATTATGCAAATATTTCTGATCAAAAGACAAACTAATATGTAGTCAACTAATTTACTCCCTCTATGCCTACCCAAGATACTAATAATACTAGATTCATATGTTTACAATTTAAAAGTCAAAAATACTTTTATGTATATAGATATATAGATATTTTCAAGATTTCTTTTTGAAACCAATTCAAATCCAATGACTTACACATCACTCCTATTTTTTTTAAAACAATTCAAATCCAATAACTTCTACATCGCTCCTTAAGCTTGTTTGGCCGACCTTCTAGATATCTTTTCAAAACAATTCAAATCCAACAACCTATACCACTACCTATATTCAATACTACTTAATAGTATAGATATTGGCCGCCTATCATTTTGACCAGTTGTACTACACAAAATCCTTTCGCAACTCAACACTGTTTTTGTTTGTTTATATATATATTATATATCGTCCTGTAACTAACAAGGTCTTCCTCATCCGTTTTCGCAGACAGTTACTTGCAGAAGTGTAGTAGCTACTAAAACCTGTATTCACCCCCGACATCAAATCCTCTCAGTGTCACACTCCCCTCTTTTAAAGGCTTCAAACTTCACCAGCACGTCCTGAGCTCGACTCCACGAATACCCCGCCATGGTTAAACCCTCGCCAAATCAAAACGGCCACGGCAGATCCGAAAACCGTTCATTGAAATCACGGCAGTTCAAGGGAATCCGGATGAGAAAATGGGGGAAATGGGTGTCGGAAATTCGAATGCCCAATTCCAGCGGCAGAATTTGGCTGGGATCCTACGACACCCAGGAAAAGGCTGCCCGCGCCTACGACTTTGCCGTATATTGCCTGAGGGGATCTAAGGCCAAGTTTAATTTTCCCTACTCCCCGCCGGAATTTCCCTGCGCTTCTTCTCTATCTCGGCCGCAAATTCAAGCCGCCGCTGCAAAGTTCGCCGCAGAAGAATTCCTGCTGCCTTTGGAAGAGGAGGCCGCGTCCTCTTCCACGGTCCGCCTGTTCGGAAGCGTAATCCGGTATTGAAGGCCAAGATATTTCGGTGGATCAGGGTCCGGCATTTTGGGATTCAGGTCTTGAAGATCTGGACAGTTGCAAGTCTAGAACTTTAGAGGATTTTCCTCCCTTAGATGTGTCAATGGATTTTGGGGTTCTCGTCCACCGGACGGAAGACTAGAGCCACAGGGTTTTCTCAATATATTTTCCCGCTGCCGGGATTCTGCCATGAAAGTTGAGTTAAACTCTCTTCTTATTTGAGAAACTTATATGACTGGTGCATCATGAGACCATGAGCCGGCACTGGAAAATAGTCACAGTGCCACCTCTTCGTTTTTATTTATATATAATTAAATTCATATATTTATTTATTTATTTTCATTTACACTTAAATGTAATTATTAATTTTATTATAATTTTAATCCATATATTAAATTATTAAGCATTAGATTAAATTCTTGATTGGCAGTAACGTAGACATAGGTTGTGATTAAGTGGATTTAAGTCCATGTCATCAAATTATTTTGCCAAATGCTTTCGTGTATATAAAAAAAACCTTATACTAATTATTGTTATTTAAAAATTGGAAAAATTACAAAGTTATAAGGGAGAGGTGAAAATATTGCATTTAAAATGGTGTTGTGGAAAAATTACAAAATTATAAAGTGGAGATGTGAAAATGTTGTATTTAAAATTTTGTTGAAAATGGAAACAATTCAAATATATAATTTGAAAATTTAATAATGCATTTAAATATATAGATGAGGTAATCTTTAATTTAATTTGTTTGTTAAATATTTGTTGAATAAATTTAGTTAAAGATTAATGAAGATAGAAAAACAAAAAATAAAATAATAGAGATAAGAAATCAAACTTTATTTAGAATTAACAAGATATTAAAATTTGAAAAAATTAATAATTGCAGAGGTTTTGTATCAAGTAACATATTGTTGTAATCTAGATTTTGCTTAAAAAAATTAAAGATTTTGGGTAATCGTTTTGTAATTATAGTTCTATTTTTATTTTGAATTTTAAATTAGCTTGAGGACAATTTTGTCCAGAGGATTATAAAAAGTTTTTGAAAAAATATAAAAATAATAATATATATAATTACTAAAATATAATACAATTTGATGAAGTTAATTTATTTCCAAGTAAACAAATGCTAAAAAAACAATAGAAATGGATACAAACATAGAAATTTTACAAACACTCAAAAGAAAATTATCTATAATTCATGACTAAACACATATTAAATATTAACAAGGTGTATGAATATTAAAACCGCTAATCATGAAATAGCATTTGAATATTAAAAACAGTGGCTGTGAAATAGTATCACTAAGCATGCATTATTAAAAGAAGTCGTTGGAAACCCAATGATGTCACCAACCCAGTTTATCAACGTGATCCAACTTATAACAAGTGATGTTCCTCATTCTCTTTTCATGGTGCTCAAATTTGGATCATTTTTCTCTAAAAATAAAGAATTTCAAAATATTGAAATTTAATTCAATTTTTGTGATAATTATTATTTTTGAGTATTTACTTTTGAAGTGTTTGGATGTACTTCAATGACATTTTATTTTAATTATTGATAATGTTATATAATTATAATGGATAGAATAATTTAATAATATTAGTATTGTTTTTTGTTATCTATTGCTATCAAATTTATGAAAACAATCTTGTTATTCTATATAAATTAAGATTAACCAAATATGTTTGGAAGTTTGGAAAATCTAATAATCACAATAAAATATAAACAAATATTCAAACTAATAATTCTGATTTAAAAATTGTTTTATTATTGATTCATTTATATATAAAAAAAAAAAAAAAACTATCACACTTTACAATATCATAGAATCAAATCCATCTCTTGCATATCTAAAAACCCATGTTAAAAACACAACTGGAAAGGCCATCCTCAACTTGTCCTTTATGGTATAAAAACAATCTAAAAAAAATACAATTTTATAAACTTGTATACAATACAGTTTTATAAACTTGTATACAATATGTCACTTTAATCCTGTCATAATCTATGTTTTTAAAACATTTCAAATTCATATATTTAGAATACATATGTGTTATATTACTAAACACATAAGTATCATACTTAAATTCTATTTATTAAATTCAATTCATATTTTATAAATTACAAAGGAAGTTATAAAAAACTAAACTAAATATAAGTTCTACTTGTTAAACTCAATCTATAACCTCTAAGTTACTTCTAAATTACACAAGAAAAGTTATATAAATTACTTAAATTTTATTTATTAAACTCAATCCATAATTTATAAATCACTAGACAAATTATAAAAAATCTAAATATAAGTTCTACTTATTAAACTCAATCTATAACCTCTAAGTTACAAGGAAAGTTATATAAATTGTATATGTACTTTAGAGGTTCAAGGTAAAATTATGTAAAGACGAGGTAAACAATTTGAGAAAATAAGAATCATCATGGTTGATTAAATCAAGGTAGGTTCAGCCATCTTGGTGACCCAAAATGTTAAGAGTTCATAATTATTTTTGTACTTATGACCTTATAAAGTGTCATAAAGTAATTTAACAACCCACCTCCATTAGCATAATAAAGTAATTTAACAACTCACTTCCCATAGCATAGCATTTTCATGTTCAAAATAATAAATTTATCAATTTAAAATTTTACCATTTTCACAGTTCAAGGTATTTCAAAACATCCATTTGGTTTGGCTTATAACTTGGTTTTCATTCATATTTGTTTTTTCTATTTTTATGTTTATTCTGATTTAATAGATTTTATTTATAAAAATAAATAAAAAAATGATATAAATAATATTCCATTTTTATAATTCAAGGTATTTCAAAACAGACATTTGATCCTGTTTATAACTTGGTTTTCATCCATACTTGGTTTTTTTTTTTTTACTTATTCTGATTTAATAGATTTCAATCCCTTGCGGGTTTCAGAATTCAAATTTTCTGGCCATTCTCCTCCTTTGAATTCTGGCGATACCCTTCCAGCAAAAGATTAAGGCGGACGTTCTACGTTTTGGTATTTTTAGAAGTGGATGTCGTGAATTGACTTTTGTAATATACGTTACACTAGACAACGTTCTCCATTTTGGTATTTTTAAAAGTGAATGTTGTGAATTGAATATATGTTAGATGATCATGTAGGTATCCTCCATCACTCTGTTCTTCCGGATTTCAGCTTCTCTCCGGAGCCTTTTCTTGTGTCGAGATGGTTTCTCAGAATTTCTATAGTTTTTTAATCTACTATCTCTTGGTTTGAGCCCAGGGCTTTAAGATGACAGTTTTGTTTTTTATTTTTGTTGTTCTTTTTCTTTCTTTTCTGGAGGTCACTTCGAGTCTCCGATCAAGATTCTTGGAAGATGTAATTAAAATTATTAATATAATTTTGATTGAATTTCTTATTGGAAAAAAAAAGGTATTCTCCATCATCCATGTTTGTTTTGATATCTAAACCATGTTTCTAACATATATCACAAAAGTCAATTTATGATATTTATTTTAAAAAATATAAAAACAAACATCAATAATAGAGGATAGATACATGATCATTTTACATTACAAAAGTTAATTCATGACATCTATTTTTAAAAATATCAAAACTTAGAATGTTTAGACAACACCTCTAACATATATCGCAAAATTCAACTAGCAAATGATAATGTAACATATATCACAAAAGTCAATTTACCTCTAACATATATCACAAAAGTCAATTCACAATATCCACTTCTATAAAAAGAACACCTTACATTGTAATATAACAATTTTTTTATGAATTAATAATTTTTAAAAATTATTTAAGGTAACAAAATATTTCTTATCCTTTTTCAACATCAATGTTTTTACATGGCCTACATTTAGCTTTTCCATGTTATTGAAAATAGTTGGAAAAATTTAGACTATTAACATTCTTGTACCATGGGGTGGTAACCTCGACATATCAATGTTTTTTTTTAAGAAAAATTAATTATGGATTTTCTATTCAGAATATACAAAATCTTACACTCTGAGTTTTTGGGTCACTGCCACAAAAATGGAAACCAGACCTCTCACCCCTGATCATCTCAAAATGATTTCAAGTATGAATTAAAAGTGTTGACACAATTTCAAATCCTAGGGGCTGCCACAAAATGGAAACTAGCTCGCTACTTGCTAACTACTTCAAGAAAGCTTCGGTCGAACATAATGGCCATTAAACTGAGAGTTTCTTCCAGAAACAAAGGCAAAAAGGAAGACTTGGGAACCCAAAATACCAGGATGACTTTCTACCTCCTATGCTAACCTTGGGTAAAAAGACTACCTATGGTCATCATGGCTTCTTGAGTGGCCCGCGTGCTGCGCTCGCTTGCCATTCGACGCCTTGCGCTTCGGCTAGATTATGGCCTCTCTTCTTCCTCGTCCACTGAAATCGGGTTTTATCGGGTTCCTATCAACTTACTACTTTCTTCTGCTCCAACCCTCTACATGTCTGTGGTGGTCTTTGTCCTTTCCTGGAACCAGATGTCGAATTGTTCCTTGAAGAAAAGCTCAAATTTGGCTTCTAGTACCTAGATCGCCTGGCAGGTGGCCTGCATTTTCGCTTATTGTTGAACCATGGCCTGGGCCACCATCATTTTCGTCATCCAATATACCTCCTCCAGCAGGAATAACTTGGTATCCCTGGTGCGGGATTGCCCTGGGTCGAGGACCCATTCCTTCACTGACTCCAGAATTTCTTCGTCCGACATACTCTTCCTCTTTCTCCATACTTCC
>JASDQU010438720.1:106383-119949 GCA_032191745.1 Picea mariana
ATGATGTCTTGTTTGTTCTGGTCTCAAATTATGAATATTGCGGCCCCTCTATCCCATAATTCTAAAGCCAATAGATACAAATTGAGGAAGTGGTTGAGGGTTTCTTCTGCTTGTTTGCATAGAAGACAAATTGACAAGCCGATGAACCCTCTCTTTATTATTATGTCCCACGTTAGATATTTTTTGTTCACTGCTAGCCATAGAAAGGTGGCCACTTTCGACCATAATTGTGGGTTCCAGAACTTAGGCCAAATTGGAATTTTGGGGTCATTTCCTAGACCCAAGGCTTCTTGGTAGGCTGCCTTGGTGTGGAATTTCCCATCCCCTTTTTTCCCACATATAAGGATGTCCTGGCCCTTGTTTTTGGGAGGTGGATAATATTTTAGAATATCCTCCATGACCTGTATAGGGGTGTTGGTCCAATCTATAGGCCATTATGTTGGCGGGATCCAGGATTGTGTTCGTCTTGACAACCCCTATCATCTTATCTTTGATTATCTATAGCCATTTGTCTGAGCTCAACGTTGACCTTTTCTCTCATGCATCTTCTCAAAAAAGATTCGACTGACCATCATGCAACTCCCAAAAACTCTTCTTTTGTATCAGCGCTTTGTTTTTCCAAGCGTAGTTCCAAATTATTGATCCTGGTCTTTCTTCTTCCAGTGGAATCTAGTCTTAAGGGTAGATATATTTGACATATTTTCCCTTCCAAATATTGGCGTGGAGCATTGTTGGGTTTTTTATCCATCTCCAAACAAATTTTGTTGTCAGGGCCTTGCTCAACCTTTGGGGTTCTTTTATCCCTAAGCCTCCTTGAGCCTTTGGTTTACACATTTTTTCCCAGGCTACTAGGGCCAATTTGTTTTCTCTTTTTGGTCCTCTCCATAGGAAGTTTCTATGTAATGAGAGAATTTTATGATAGATGTACTCGAGCGTTGCCAACACAAAGAACAAATAGACCGGTATAGCCATTAGTAGTGATTTTATAAGCAGAATTCTTCACGGCAAAGTGAGGAATCTATGGGTCCAACAATTGAGCATGTTTTCCAGTTTAGTTAACAGCTCTTACCACCTCATATTTCTTATAGATTTTTCCAATATGGGGGATCCTAGGTAGGGCGAAGGCAAAGAGGATCTTTGGAATCCTAAAATTCTATAGATTTTCAGTTGTATGATTTTCGAGGAGTTAAAGAAAAAGATGTGGGATTTGTCCAAGTTAAGTTGCATTCTCAAGGCAGACACGAAGACATCTAGATATTTCTTGATGGCATCGGATTCCTACACCATGGGCTTCCCGAGGAGGAGGGTGTCATCGACAAACTGAAGATAGGTCAACAGTTCTTCTTAAAGGGAGATTTCTATCCCTTTTAGGTGGCCTTCTCTCTGGGATTGCTTTAGGAATCTTCCTAAACCTTCTGTGAGGATGATGAAGAGGTAGGGTGACAGGGGATCTCCCTGCCTTAATCCTTGGGAGGCATTAAAGGTGGGAGAGGGGGATTCATTCACTATAATTAAAAAGAAAGTCGAGGAAGTAAGGGTCAGGATCCAATGGATCTAGGAGGGGTCAAAGCCAAAGGCCCCCAGAATGGATTTTAGGAAGTCCCAATTGATTCTATCATAGGCTTTGAACAAGTCTAGCTTTAGGAGCATCCCCGATTTTTCCTCAGATTGCAAGGAATGGATGGTTTCATGGGAAATTACAATGCCATCCAAAATTTATCTACCTTCTACAAAACTCCCTTGTTCCAGGGAAATAATTTCCTGGAGGATAGGATTCAATATTTTGGCTATGATTTTGGTTATAATTTTGTAAACAACATTGCATAAATAAATGGGTCTGTACTTATGTACAGTATTTGCTTCCTTTTCCTTCAAGATCAGAGCCAGGAAGGTGGCATTGAAAGCTCATAAGATTGAACGAGAGGTTTTGGTTTCCTCCACCTCTTCCCATAAGTCTTTACCAATAATGCTCCAACAGATTTGGAAGAAATCTGAGGTGAAGCCATTTGGCCCTGGGGATTTTCCCTATGACATCTCCTTCACTGTGTATTCCACCTTTGCCAGATTCACTTCCCTCAACAGGATTTTGTTATGGTCTTCCAAGACTAGTTTTGGAATAAATTGTATGATTAAGTCAGTAGTTGTTGGCACAGGGGTAGACCCAGGGTTCAACACTTCAACAACGCACCAAAAAAACCCTAACTACCGACCCTTTCGGGAACACCTGCGAAGTAGATGAAGTCTCACTTGAGGTAGAGGCAAGGGGGGTTGTAGGACTCAGGTGTCTACAACCAAGCTTGGACACAGATCTATGATTACAACACTTAACAGAGAACTTATCCAACAAGATGCGTTAGGTTATGATTCTCACGTACATCCCATATTAACCTTTATTATAGAGCAACGCAGTAATAATCAATATCTAACACTTCCAATCACTTAGCACACAACATTCATTCACATCATTAAGCACTAAGATATAACATCAGATGCATTCATTATACATAACAACAACAACACTAAGAAAATAACCACATAAACAACATCGCACAGAGCACATCAACACATAGGATATACGTGGTTCACCCTAGTGTGGGGCTGCATCCACCAACTTCTTCTTGTTATTTATTAGTCTTCGATCTCCTTACATTCATCTACTCTTGTGCACAAAGCCATAGAGCCCAACTCCGCAGTGGACAGGTGATTTGTGGAATGCGCACTAGATCCACCTTCCTCAAAATCAGGTCAAGGAACAGAGCCAAATCCTTAGTAGCAAAAAGCACTTACAACTTCTTTCACTAAGCCAAAATCAACCCATCATGCACATAGCCACTAGTAGTCATGCACTAAGCCAATTATACTATGCACATAGCCAATACCGGATCTACTTCTCACATCACTTAGCTACTTATTTGTACATTTACAAAGAGGCCTAAACATGGGTAAACCCATGGGCCAACATCCCATACCCATTACATAAACCCTAAAACCATTTGTTGGGTCCACAAGCCCGCAAAACAAGCGAGATCCCACGGTCTCTGCTCCGCCTGGGCGTTCCATCTTCGAACAGCCTGTCGAAGTCCCAAAAGTGGTCAAACACAACTAATGTTTTCTCAAAACTTGGTCAATGCCAACAGGCTCCCAACACTCACCTGTGAATCGTCCCAAGTCACTCAAATCTGGGCAGTGCTGCTTCAGAGGCCTCGAGCTTAGCTCGAGCTGCCTCGACTTACTGCTTCGCTAGAGCCTCTTGCTCGACGAACTCTTGAATCACTTGCTCTGTAACAGGCCCTTCCAAGCGTTGCTTCACTGTCACAACTACTTGGTCTAGCTGCGAGCCTTGGCCTTCAATCTCTTCAAAAAACATGCACGCTTCATCCTACACCGGCTGGAGTCTTTGTGTCACCTCCATGACTTTTCTCTGGATGGCAGTAACCTGTTGTTGGATGGTGCATTGCTCTTGTGATCGCTTCATTTTCTCAACTGCAGTAAGCAGCTTCATCTGCGCTTGCACGCTGGATGCCTGTTTCTTTTCCTCCTAGGGTTGTGCTTCGAGTTTCTTCAGCTCCGAATCTTCTACAAGGCGCTCATAGTTCTACGCACTCCGATCACTCAGTTTCTTACACTCTGAGGTGAGTGCCCTGATTATTTTTTCTACGCCTTTGGGGATTTCTTCCCTCTGATCGCACACTTCTTGCAGAGTTATCGACACTGCTTGGAGCTCTAACTCCATTATCCTTGCTTGAAGTTGTTGAATGGCTTCGACAAGCTTCCCCACTTGCATATCGGTTGACACTGGTTCCTCCTGTGCCAAGCCCGACACAGAGCGAAGTGATTTAGTCACTGCCCCTTTTAACACAGTCTACTCTGCGAGCAACTAATATTTTTCTTTCTACATCTTCTCTTTGTGTTCCTCGAACATCATCCTGATTTCATCTTTCTTCTACTATGAAACTCGAAGTTTCTCTAAGACCTTCTCCTTTTCTTTCTTCACTACTTCTGTAGCCTGCTCCTTTTCTTCTTGGACTCAACGAATTCAAGCCTCTGTTGCATCTTCTAATCTTCGTAATTGGGTGGGCTCATCCCCCAATTCTAAAATTTCCATTGAAGAAGGCACAGTAGGTACTGCGCGGCTCGAATGGATAGCTTGTTTTATGTCCTTGAGATCCTTCTTTATTCTGTCATACAATGTTTCTTTCTTTGCTTCATGTCTCTATAGGATATCCTCCGAGGTGTCTTCTACGACTGCGATGATGAGATCGACATCATCCATTGTGAGCACATTCTTCGATTGAGGCTTATTGGCTCGGGTTTTCTTTCGTGTTGAGGGTTTCTACGAGTAAACCTTCCTTTTCTTTGATGTCTTGGCCTCTATAGGGGGATACTTTGGTGATGTAACCTTGCCTCTGTCTTGTTTTTCTCTTTCTTCCCCTCCTTCTTCTTGATTCACTTAGTATCCTCCTCCTGCAGGTGAGTCAGACCTACTCTCCTCTGAGGCGTTGTCATCCTCATCGGTTTTTATGTTCTACACTTCCTCCTTTTTCTTCTTTTTCTTCGCACTAGCCTGTCCATCATGTTCGACCTAGGGGACCAATGGACTGGCTATGATGTCGGGGTTAGAGAGTTATGCATCTTACACCAGTACAAGGAACTCTGCCGGACATTCTTTGGTGATCTCCTCCATGTCTTTGTCGGTCAGCTTGTAATAGGACCGCAACTCTTCCTTACGTTCATCCCTATGGGCAGTGATATAAATAAAGTGTCGATCTATGCAGAACTTCACTAGTGGCCTGTACTGATGCAAAGTGTTGGGTGTCATTCATGGGAATCCTTCAATAACATGTTTTAGCTGTAGGTAGTAAGCATGGAACACCGCGTTCGATTTCCACTGCTTCACCATATAATTCATGTACCACAAGGTGGAGAACCTCCCGACCAATGACTCTGATGGCTCAACTTCCGGGAAGGATGCTCCTTATGGCATTTTCCAGGAGAAAAATGAAATCAATACTAGTAGCCAACTAAAATGAAACTCATATCCCTGATCTTGCGCTTTGTGACAGTCCTTCTCCAATTCATTGACGAGGTAGGTCGCCCAGTTCATTTGCATTCCTTCTACACACTTCCCGGCGAGGTCTATTACAAATCCAGTGACCTGTGTTGGACGGTTCTTTCTAATGAGCTTACCAACTATAAGCTGACAAGATAGGTGCACTGCGCCATCTTGGATGGAGGCTACCTTATAGCCTCACTTTCCCTTCTCTACATTGTCATAGTCTTCCTTTATGCGCTGTGCTAGGGAGCGATCTGCAACCTTCCCTGGGTAGAACCGTTGAGGGTCTAGTCCCTGCATGCTCAGTCCTGTGATCAAGTGGATCAGTGTGGGATCCACATTGACGCGCCCATAGAGCCACAAATAGCCTCCATGATAGAACAATAGGAGGAGTTTAACACAAGCATTAACCTCCTAGTGTCGGCCAAAGTGAGGGATCTTCATTACATTCAGGATCATTGATTGCATGAGCTCCTTTATCCATGGTCGGGAGACTATGCATGACTTCTTCCTAGTCGTCTTCAGCAAGTACCTATGTGGTGTGAGCATCGCATAGTTCTTCTGGTATCCGATGTTGAAGTCATTGTTCTTCAGCGCTAAGATATGTCTTAACTGAGGTCCAACTATGTGTATCCCCTTCGGGATGTACACAGTGACCAGCGTGTACTTGAAATCCCATGGGACACTATCTCGATTAACCGCACCAGCTAGAGGTGGGATGTAGTCTAACAAGACCGACGGGATCTGCTTCACGTTAGCCAAATCGTCGCGGTGATTGCTTTGCTTCTCAGTCACGGTTTGGCTAGAACAACATCCAGTCGAGGGGGAGGCTTGCAGGCCCCCAGTCGACGATGCCTGTAGTCCTAGAGACATGTCTTTCTCAGTCATGAGGTCTACAAGTATCTCCTTCACAAACTTCTCAAACGCGTTATGTTCGCCCGACATTCACACTTGTAATAAAATAAGTCGGGTAGGCGAATGAACAAGCAAGGTAATCAAATGAATGGCGAGGTCTAGAAAGCACAGCGTGATATGAAATCGATTCTCTGTTAACTCGGATATATCAGTTTGCAAAAAGTGGTCCCGATGCAGTGTCCGATGGGTTAAATAAGCAATGTCGTAACGGATTCCTCCAACAGGCAGGAACACCTCAATCAATACGAATCCATTCGTTATGGTGCAGTCTCAACGTTCCAACGATGGTCTTTCTGGAAATAACTATGTTTCTAGTTGTTTCAGAGTGTTATTCTAACGGTCAGGGCACCTCCAACGGTCATATAGCTTCGTCATGGCGAAGTCCCATTTTGCGTGGTTCTGTTATTCAGGCGAAGTTCAAGTTCTGCAGATCTGCCTCCTGCGAAGTCTTTTCTGGAATTTCTCGTAGTTTTTCTAACTTGGATTTCTTCTTACCGTGCTTCCTTGCCTTCTTTCCTGTGACCCGAGTCTCCAGATTCCTCTTTCCATTCTTATTCTTATCTATTCTTAGTGTATTGACTTCGCATTGTTGATGTTCTTTCAAAGGGTTCAAAGATAATACCTCTTTGCTTACTAAGTCCTGGGTGGACATACTTTCTTCTTGCATGGATGGGTCCTTTAAAACTTCATGTGGTATTTCAAAGTTGAAAACTACTTCTCTTTCATTCTGTTGCTTCAACTCAAATTCTCTTTCTTCTATCAGTCGATCTATTCTTCGAGCTATGAAATCCCTTAGTTCTTTCTTTTTCTTTTCTGTGGATTCCTCCTCTTGTTTCCTTATGATCTAATCCTTCTCAATCCAAGTCTTTCCTAGTAAAAGTGGGAAAGGGGCGTTGTTCTCAACAAACCTAATAACTTCAAATTCTTCTTCAGTCATAGTTCCATGAGAAATCATAGGTATATTAGTAACTCTTCCACATAGGGTTATCATCTTTCCTTTAAACAATCCTATCCTTCCCAATGAAGGTATCATAGAAGGCTTTCTCAAAATTTCCCAAGTGCTTTCTAGCATAATATTCACATGTGTTTCTTCATCCAATACACAGTCTATGTCGTACTCTTCTATCCTTGTAACTATGTGCATTTTTTCTTTCAGGATCTCTGGTAAATTGATGTCTCTGTGATCATCCATTTCTGCTTTTAACTATATTAACATGGTCTCTGATTCTTTTTCTATATGTTTCTCAGTCTCTTGACCTTCTTTATAGTTTTCTTGTCTCTTGTTCATGTTTTCAAATTTAGCAATCATTCTTGGGAAATCCTCAACCTCATGACCAATAGATTTACAAAAAAGACAAATAGGAACCGCACCAGGGCATTCTTTAGCAAGATGTGTCGATCTTCTACAATTATAACATAGTGTCAATCCTCTCTTTCTTTTAAACGAGCCCCAGTCTTTTTTGTACTGCGCACTGGGATCACATTGTTGTACCTGCAATCTGCAAAAATTCTTTCTAGGTTCCTGTATCCACTTATTAGTCCAAAAATTATGTCTATGCATAGGAATAACATATTTTTCTCTATTTCTATCAAATTTATTCAGATCAATTATTTCTTCTAACTGTTCCCTAGCTTTCAGACTAGAACAAAATCTATCAAACATACCTAGATTCATATCTTCGAAGCAAAAATTCCCATTTATCTTACCTTCACCAGAGCACAAAGCTTTAAGATCTTACCTCTTTCTTTCAGATCCGGTTTCTTTTCTTAGCACAAAGCTTCACAAGTCAAGTAGAATACTGCACACTACAACAACAGATCTACGCACAAAGATTTCTCTCTTCTTCTTTTTTTTCAGTTCCCAACAATCATAGTTTCAGGTCCTGGCAACAGAACCATTTGTTGGCATAGGGGCTGACCTAGGGTTCAATGCTTCAACAACACACCAAAAAACCCTAACTATCAGCCCTTTCAGAAACACCTACGAAGCAAATGAAGTCTCACCCGAGGTACATGCAAGGGGGGTTGTAGGACTTAGGTGTCTACAGCCAAGCCGGGACACAGATCTATGATTACAACACTTAACAGAGCACTTAGCCAACAAGATGCATTAGGTTATGATTCTCACGTACATAGCATATTAACCCTTATTACAGAGAAACACAGTAATAATCAAGATCTAACACTTCTAATCACTTATCACACAACATTCATTCACATCATTAATCACTAAGCTATAACATCAGATGCATTCATTATACATAACAACAACAACACTAAGAAAATAACCACATAAACAACATCGCACATAGCACATCAACACACATGATATACGTGGTTCACCCCAGTGTGGGGCTACGTCCACCAACTTCTTCTTATTCTTTATTAGTCTTTGATATCCTTACTTTCATCTGCTCTTGTGTACAAAGCCATAGAGCCCAACTCCGCAGTGGATAGGTGATTTGCGCACTAGATCCACCTTCCTCAAAATCAGGTCAAGGCACAGAGCCAACTCCTTAGTAGCACAAAGCACTTACAACTTCTTGCACTAAGCCAAAATCAACCCATCATGCACATAGCCACTAGTAGTCATGCACTAAGCCAATTATACTGTGCACATAGCCAATATCGGATCTACTTCTCACATCACTTAGCTACTTATTTATACATTTACAAAGAGGCCTAAACATGGGTAAACCCATGGGCCAACATTCCATACCCATTACATAAACCCTAAAACCCTTTGCTAGTTCCACAAGCCTGCAAAACAAGCAAGATCCTGCGGTCTCCGCTGTGCCTGAGCGCTCCATCTTCGATTAGCCCGTCGAAGTCCCAAAAGTGGTCAAACACAACCAATGTTTCCTCAAAAATTGGTGAAGGGCCAACAATAGCTTCCCTTCTGCCTTGAGGAGGCTCTGTGAGTAGTGTACTAAAATACTCCTTGAGGTGTTTCTCCATGTCTTCATGCCTTTTGACGATCACCCCTTCTTCCATTTTTAGGGAGTGGATCCAGTTCTGGTTTCACTGTTGAAGGAGGGAGTTATGGAAGAATTTGGTATTCTTGTCTCCCCTTTTTATCCAAAGCATTCTGGATTTATGGTGGAACATGATTTCCTCTTGTTGGTCTCTTTCTTATAACTCCTCTCTAAGGGTCGATTCTCGTTATTGCAGCATTGTATTTAGATCCTCCTGGTTTATTTTTCTTTGTACTTGTTCCATATTCCCCTCTAAGTCTTGTTTAGCATCCTAAATGTTCCCAAATATTTCTTTATTCCATTTATTAAGGATTATTTTTATATGTTTCAACCTCTGTTGGAACTGAAACATTTTTGTTCCATACAACTCTTGCTTCTCTCCCCACCATTGTTTTACCATTTGCATGAATTCCAGGTGGCTGGTCCAGAATTTCTCAAATCTGAACGACTTGGGTCGAGGGTCTAGGCCATCCATCCATCTTAGAGAGATTGGCCAATGATTTGAACCATAAATAGGTCTGATCTCCCCACTTACGGCTTTATTGTGTTGGAAAAAGGGTTATGATACCATAAATCTGTCTACCCTTTCTTCTATGTAGTGTCTCCCTCCTATTCTATGGCTCCAGGTATATCTGCCTTCTGAGGGGATTATGTTTATTAACCATAGTTGATCAATGAGTTCCTTGAAGGATTGGTCCTCAGAGCTCAGACACCCTATACCCCCTTTCTTTTCTTCCAGGGAGGTTATCATATTAAAGTCCCCCCCAACATTCCATTGTTGATCTTCCATAATTTTTCCTATCTCCTTTAGCTCTCTCATGGAATATCTCTTGTCTCTCGGAGATTGGGGACCATAGACTTGCGAGATTGTCCCTTGATTTGTAGACCCTATAATCTTGTGTGATATGGTTATTATGCTTTTTTACTGGGATCTCAGCGCCACTATGATTTTTCTCGAGTTCCATATGAAGGCTAGACATTCAGATTCCCCCTCTTCTTCTGAGCAGATGAACTTGTAGGGTTTCCATATCTTCCTTGCTATTGACTCCATACTTTTCCTATTGCACTTAGTTTCTTACAACATTACTAGGTCCATATTTTCTTGCTTCAATCTGTTTCTAAGGATTCTGTGTTTTTTAGTGTCATTAAGACCCCTAATATTCCATGAGAGGATCTTCATAATTAACTTTTGGTTTGAGGGAGGAAATACTTGTCTGGTAGTCCCACTACCTAGCCCAAATATAGGAGAAGAGCCTTGGTTTCTTCCAAAACTTTCTTATGTGGCTTTCGACCTTTTTTCCTTTCTTCACCTCAAGGTTTCTTGGTATTCTTTAGGGGGTTCGACTTAATACCCAAGTTTTCAGACGAGGAAGCTGAATTTTCTATCATTGTTTCTTTTCTTTTTTTCTTTAGCATATCTCTGTGGAGCCAACGAAGTTGTCCCACCTGCATACTATTAATTTATTTTTCCCCATGGACCACTATCATCACCTTCAAATCCACTTACATGCTTTCTGAGTCAGAGGCTTGGTTAAGGTCTTCCTTCATTGTTTCTTCCTATGAATCTTGTGAAGCCACCTCCTCTTTCATCAGGACTTCTATCATCTCTATTGCTAGGTTTTTCGTGCTTGACTCTATTTTTCGACGTTTCTGTATTTCTTCTTGTTTTTTCTCAATAATCTCTTGGTTAGGAAGTTCCTTCTCTGGGCCTTGTCACCCTCCTTCCTGGTTGGCTCCCATATCATATTTCTATACTAAGATCAAGAATATGTTAGCTTCTTTTCCTGTTCCTTCCCTAGGGTTTCTTATTCCTCGATGCACCAAATTTCTTTTGTTGGGGGATTTTACGAAGCCTTATGTGTCATTCTGCTCCTTTCCTTTCTTATTTATCAGTAATGTGTTCTGGGGACAGTCCCGGAATAAATTCTCGTGTTCATGGCATTTTCGACATCGGAATGGGATATGCTCATAGTCTATGGGTTGGACCCATTCATTATCTTGGAATGAAATAGTGATTGATTCAGGGAGAGCTATTGTCACATTCATGTAGACACAAATTCTATCATTGGAAGTGTATTTAGTTGTTTTTGTTATTTCTGAGATTTTGACAAAGGATCCTAATGTCTCGCCTATTCCTTTCAGTGTTTCTAGGTGCTAGAACTCATGGGGTAGGGAGTATATTTTGATCCAGACATGGGCGGAAGTGATGTCCTTCTTTTCTGGGGAGAAACGCTCAGACCAATATCTGAGGTGGAGCCCCACCAAATTAAAGAAATACTATCCCTCATTAAAGATTCATTTCCTATTCTCCGAGTAGGTGAACACTCTTGTGAAGAAACCTTTGGATCTGAGCTTTAGACTTATGTCTCCTTTGACTTTCCATTTTGATTTTATTCAAACCAACAACGCTTTCTCCGTGGGACATATTCCATGAATTTACCTATTAGTGCATGGTCCGTCATATATTGAATGTAGTCTCCTACCAGTGTTGAAGTGACCTTGTACCTCGGGTTCTCCACTGTTTTAGCTAGACATCCATTCTTTAGTTTCTTGTCAGACTGTTTACTTGTCATTCTCCATTTGCAGTTTGATCAACTTTTTTCTTGTTTCCACTAGTTTTTGCCATGAGGACGTCATTTGGCAACTTGTTTTTACCTCCTTGAACCGTGTTCTTAAAATATTTTTTCAATTCCTTCGTCGTGACCGCTTCTACTATGGCATCCATACCCTCCACACCCATTAAACCTACCCTCCTCTCTTCCCTAACCCGAACCCTAACCTTCTAAACTTGCACTCAAACCCTAACTTGCTCCTTCTTCTTGCTACATCTTTTTCCCCCGAACCCTCAATCTTAAAAAATTCGTGGACATATCAATGTTGTCATGGAACGGATTAAGGTTTTCAAGTCCATAATTTATACTATAAGGTTTTTTCTTACAAGAGTCAATGAAACATGTTTGTGGTGAGTATACATGAGGTTATAAGGTTTTTTTTTACAAGAGTCAATGAAACATGTTTGTGGTGAGTATACATGAGGTTATGATATGATATGATAAAGTAAGTTAAAAAGGAGTTTACAAGTTGAATCAATTTTTAATTGATTTATTGATTTACAAAACTTTGTTCCAAAAACTTTTATAAAAAAGGATTTAGTCTACTTTTTAATATGTAAACTTTTATTTTAAATAAACTCATTTAAAAAATGGAATTTATTTATTTTTTTGTTTACAAATGATGAAATGCTTTTAACATTATTAATTTAGGAAGTCATTTAACGTTTATTATTAATATAAAATTATATATTGTTTTGACAATTTTACATTATTACCTTAATTCCATTTTATTATTATCATTAATATAAAGATGATATATTGACTTTAACTATATATATAGTTTTACACATTAGGGTTTAATAAGTAAGTAATATTAGTTACATAACATGATTGTGGTTGAGAAAAGTTGTATATATCTTTCATTAAGTTTTTATAATTCTTGTCAAATTTTGATAGTATCATTAATTTTAGTAGATTTCGTTGTTTAAATATGGGCTAGTCGAGAGAAGATAAGGGTTGGTGTGGGTCTCATTTTGTAAGGTGATTTAGATTCAAAATTCTATTCATGCTAAGGGTTGGTGTGGCCTAGGACAAAAGCATCCTCGAATGATTTTAATGACTTAAAAACTCTTGGGTCGTTATTTCTTAGACCACAAACTAATCCCAGAAGTCAGAGACAAACTAGAAAAAAAAGAAGTTTTCATAATTCTTATATTTGATTTCAATTTTATTTTAATTAAGGGATTTTACGTAATATTAATGTTTTTCATAATTTAATTTTATTCAAATTTATTAATGTAATTGTAAATAAATAAAAAGAAATATTAACTTTATTATTATTTAGTAATATTTATTTTATTATATTAATTATTAATATATTTATTAAAACTTTCATCAGAGTAAAATCAAAGATAATAATAAAAATATTTTAGAGTTTTCTAAGTTTAATTGGTTGAACAAGAGAGATCACAGGTCCCAAATTTAACTTGGTAGAGTCCTTTGAGATTACCAATTGTTATTGTAACTAACAATTGAGCTGCCCTTCAAATATCTTTAGAGTTTTCGAAGTTTAATTGGTTGAACAATCTTTTTAATGCATATTATTAAGGTGCAGATTATAGATCGCAAGTTTAACTTTGATAGTGTCTTTTGAGATTACTAACTATTATTATAACTAGCATATTGTTAACGCGAAGATTATAGGTCGCAAGTATAACTTTGGTAGAGTCTTTTAAAATTACTAATTGTTATTATAATAACTAACAATTGAGTTGCCCTTCATTCATATATTATAAGGAAGAGAGAGAATCCCACAAAATTGTAAAAAAATGATTTTGCACGATTTCTTAACATTCTTGTAATTAACTAGTAGCATTTTTTTCTTTTGTTTTTATAATGATATCATTTCTCTAGCATTATGTAGAATAACTATGATGTAGTGACTTTTTTCTATTTATATATTATCATATTGTAGTTCATTTTCTAACCTTTATTATAAATAATTATGCTTAGGGATAAATTATTATTCGTTAAATTAAATTATAAGTAATAATAATTTTAATAATATAGG
>JASDQU010438721.1:4935-16844 GCA_032191745.1 Picea mariana
CTATATTATATTTTGCAGCAGTCGTGTCGCCTTTGAATAGAGCACAAAGTTATTGAGTCCATTTGTCACCATAATTTTGGGTTTAGCATGGCCTTAGGAAACTGATCTTGTTACACAATCTTCTCTACCGAATGGTTACTCTTCCAGTCCCTATAGAGAGCATTATTGAATCCTTCTGCATCTCATGGTTACATCATTGAGTCTATGCTGTTGGAGTCTACCATATGCCTCGTGCTCATGTTCAAAGGATGTCTATCAACCTACGTCGGCCACTCCTCGGAACTATTGACTTTGCATTTCGGCCATACCCTCATTTTTGCTAAGAATCACATCATACTTTAGTCATATCATTCACCCTGGCCCTACTTTCATCATTGGTAGATCACCTTGAACCCAACAATCAACATTTCATCATTGGTTGTTGATTGGGTGGTTTCCCTTGTGTTTGACGGCAAGACATCTATTCACACATTGGGATTCATGCAGTGTCTTGGATGCCATTAGACTTATTGGTGGTTTCCTCACCTTTGTCAGAAGTTTTCATCATTGGTTGTTATCCAGAGGGTCTTTTTACTGTACCGCTTGCACTTGGCACACATGAAAGACACACAGGTTCGTTGGTTTGTGAAATTGTTCTTCATCTTATTTCCACCAAATCATGAAGCTCCTGCCTTATACCTCGTGCTGACTGATGAGAGATGCCTTAATGCTCTCCTTTCAGCGGGTCTCTTTCCATCGACATCAGCCCATTTATTCTAGAAATGAGGCCTAGAGTCTTATGAGTACCTTGAGGCTTGTATTCATTAGTGGCAGGATCTCTCACCATCAATAGTTGGGAATACATTAATGTCTCCTAATCGATGGATTGTTCAGGTGTTTGACACCGACTCCTCTATTCACACTTGTAAGAATGTACTCGTTTCCTTGATACCTACTTTCATTATCGGTAGGTTGTCTCATGTTTGTTAATGGTATACATCAATGACCGGTAATCAAATGATGTCACATTGTGTTCGACCTCAACTCCTTTATTCACATGATGTAGACTTGCACCTTTGGTGGATTGTGTAGAAGACTTGAAGACATCACTATGTGGCCATAGCTCTCCCAAGATATTGCTTCCTTTTCATTGGACCAGTACCTATATGACTTCAGTGATAATGGGAGATCATATTGTACTCCATGGTATACAGATATCTTCAGAATGATTTTGAGGTTGGTTTTATTGGGCCTTGGTTGTGACTATGACAACTATAGGCATGTAACCGCATTTGTATTTTCCTATTCATGGCCACAGACACTTATTTGGTATATTTTTCACATGGATCTGTAGTGTATTCTTGGCAGCCATGTATGCAAAGTCAGTGCATAATGTAATGAGCAATTGAGTTCGTCCAGCTGGACCTCTACCACTCCACTTCTGAGTTATTTATAATGTATTTCAGTCATCGCAGATACTCCTCTGACCTCACACATTAGGGGGCTTCTGTTAGAGAAATATTTTCCTCACCCTATGCAATATTGTAAAGAGGGCCTTATTCCATTTCCCTATGCAGACTTACTTTCCCTGATTGATGAATCCAGAGACAAAAATAAATATTTTCCACTTGTACGTACCTTACAAGCTATACAACAAGCGTATATGTTGGCTACTCCACTACAACCAGCGTACATCGGGATTTTTGCCAGAAAATCAAAATTAAATGTCAGGTTTCCATGTCACGGCAAGAGATCTTTGATCCTTGGCCTTCCATGTACTAGAAACATTATGAATCATCCCTTCAGTTGCATTTTAAAAGCTATAAAGAAGCCAATTCTGAGCTATGGAAAAGGAGAGAGAATTCAACTTTGAGAGAAAAGTTACTTTGGAGAAATTATTACTTCATTATTGAGTCTACATCCCTTTGTCCTTTAAGTCTAAACATAGTGTTCAACCCCCAAGATCTTCCCTTATTGATGGATAATGAGCTTTCCTTTGGTGGAGGATTGAAGTGGTGGAGGCCTAGTTGGATGGAACTCAGTTTCTTGGTTTTGAACCGTGCCAACACGGAAGTCTGTAATGTTTCACTTATGTTGATCATTTATTAATAGAAATACTCCTTTCCCATCCAATTAATATCTTGCAAATATATTTGTTATGATCCATGGGCATGTTTGTTTTGTATATTGGTGGATTATGCTATCTAATGTTCTAACCTGTTATATCATCACTATATGCTTGCTCTACTTGTTTGTTGAGAACTTGTTGTAGGTATAAATCTTTGGGTCGAAGTGCTCAACGATGGACATCATCAAACGTTTGGATGAGGTAGGCCTCTTTCTTATCTCTCTTGCATATTAGTCTATATAGCATATGTTGGAATTGAGTGGATTTCGACAGTCATACATGTCTGTTGTGGTTCACCCTAGCCATAGAGAGATTTTCCTCGTAACACAAATTCCCGAACTTCTAAAATGTTGCCATGTAGCTCCGGCCTTCGAACCTTTTGGAGCATACCTTCTAACATCTCAAGTCTCTCAGAGTTTTGAACTCCTGAATTTCCAAAGGAGCCCATAATATCTCCATGTGGCTCTAGCCTTCAAGCCTTTCAACTTATCCTCGACACCACACTCCAAACCTCTGGAGTCCCGAAGTCCTGTACTCTCGAAGGGTCCACTCTCGCACGTGGTGTTGTACTAGATACGAGGGAAAATACAGGTGGTTCCCTCATGCTCCTCCCGCCAAATGTTCTAAGCGGTGAGTGCTTGGTGTGATACACGAAAGGGAAGAGGTGACACATGTCCCCTTCAGTGAGTGACATGTGTCATTTATTAATGGGCCTATAGAGTTTGAAAAACACATAAATCTGGGTGGCACGTGGCATGTTAATCGTGGGTCCACGTCACCCTGGATGACATCACTATTTCATGTCACTCCTGATTGATAGCCTTCCATGCCCTTCAATATTATGGTCAAGGTGTGTCCACGTAACCCCTGGATCGATGGCCTTTGTTACTTTGTAACTTAGGTGTTCGGGGGGTTCCATGGCGTGACTTCCTCCTTACTCCTAAAATGATCAACGTCGAGCTGACCATGGCCTAGATCTAACGGTCGGGGAAGGTCTTGAAGAGTTCCTAGATCTACGGCCTTTGTCATTTCATAGCTTCGGTGTTCGGGGGGTTCTACCCACTCCACATTCCTTTCCTCCTGGAGTAGGACTTCGCCAAAGTGTTGTACATGAGTCCTTCCTCTTGGTTGATTAGATGGTTGAGAGGAATCCCAAAGGGCCATTATATCGATGATCTGCATTACTTCACAACTCTGACATTTGAGAGTTTTGGCACTATACCACCTCTATTCTCCCGAAGTGGGACTTCGTTGAAGTACCTAGCGCTACCTCTTCACTAAGTTCGATATAACGACTGAGAGTGATTCCCAATGGATTCCCAGGTGCATGACCCTCATCAATTTGCAACTCTGGCCTTTGGTTGTTTTCGAGGGTTGTGAAGTCATATGTCCCAGAGCTCCGAATTCCTAGAGTTCCAAAGCCAGAGTAGCTTCACTCCTTTCAATCTTAGCGAGGGGTTTCCAACCCTGGGTCATATGGAACCTTATCGAATTCCAGGGGCTACACTCAACCTTCTTCTCTAGACCCAATAGTCATGAAATACTTTGGTTCCTCCCGAATGGATCTTGTCTGCTCGTCCTCCAAAAATAGGAATCCTCCCTTTCGAGACCTAAATCTTGCTATTTTTCCCAAGCTTGAGACTTAGAAAAGTCTCCCACACACTCCTTACGATCACCTTCCTTGAGAACCTTTCAACACTTCACTAAGTGTTGGCCCTACACACTGTGCACGAGTCTCTCCTTCAATCTTTTATACTCAAATGGGTATATGTGTATTTCTTTCACCAGGATTACAGAAGGGAAACAATTCGAAACTTATAGAATATCAAAGGTTCATTCCTTCAACTATAAAATTAATGCTATAGCATATAACCCCGAAAGTAGATAACATAACAATACCCAATTAACTCAAATATAAGTAAAATCAGACATTCAAAACATGTATTTCAATCTAAGTGTATATGGTCAATGAAACACTTATCTATTGCAGTTGATAGCCGACCAACTGACTATGGGTGTTAGACTCTCCACCCAACCATAGGCTCAGAGACATTCATTATTAGAACTATGGCCACCCCCATTCCAGGGCATGATATCACTAGCGAACCTTTGCATTTTATAATAGGTTCTTTCTCTGTCACAGTCTCTATGAGGTTTATCAAATGCCTCCTCGACATCAAGCTCGTAGTCTCCTGCTCGGGTCACGGTCCCCTATAAATTCTCAGAGATATTTTCTCTTGTTCTCTCCAGTAACTAGGACAAATTATCAAGCTTTCAATTCTTCTTCTTATCTAGAGGGCCTCCCGCACTCTTCCTCTTTTCTTATGCATATCCGGGTCACGCATTCCCTCTCTCGGCATGTCTTCTCTTCTTGTCTGTCTTCATGTGTATACTTTTGCACATTTTTTCTCACCTTAAGGAAGGTCCTAGACCTTTCTTGTTCTTTCTGTCAAAAGGAAACTCGGGTCAGTCTGGGTCTGCAGAAAAAATGACCCTCTGTGGTACTTCGGGATAACATTTTTTTGTCTCCCCAACCAACCCCTCCATGCTTCCATTCATGAGGGCAATTGATTGTTCAACCACCAATCCTTCTTTCCTTATCTGCTTCCTCCTTGGAATTCAGATGAGGCTTATTATCTCAGCAAAGAGAATTTGGGTCATTTGAACTAATGAACCCTCTCTACAGTTTCCTCACTCTTTCCTCTAGTGATATCATGGCCAATACTTCAAGGCTTCACCCCCCCACAGTTAGTCATTGGAAATATAAATGATAATACATTTACATTGTTCCCATGCCATAGCATGGTAAACATAATTAATGATTAATTACAAGTTGGGGAAAACACAGGTGTTACACCATCCTATAAAAAAGAATGTTTGAGCCATTCATAGGTTTTGATAAACCATGAATGACCAGTTGTGGGTGCAGAAGCATGAAGCTCAAAAAGCATCATTGATTTAAGTTGTGACTATTTACTTAAATGCAAACTAACTTTGTAGTGAAGCTCTTTATTGTGCCAAGAGTACCCTGGAGAAGCTAGAGAATGGTGCTTCAATTATTGGATCAGGTGAGAAATTTTTGGGTTTTGCAACCATTCCTGACAAATTGCTTGGATCCAGTATGGTACAATTAACGAGAGGGAAAAGAGGGACCTTTCTTCTTCATACTTCCTAGAAAGAGCATCAACAACTACATTTTCCTTTCCCTTCTTGTAAATGATCTCATAATCATATCCAAATATCTCGATCACTCATTTTTGTTGCTTTGGGGATGAAATTCGTTGTTCTAGAAATCAATTGAGGATATGATGATCAATTTTAATTTGGAATCATTTCCCCAATAGATAAGGACGCCAGAGATCCATGACATGCATAATAGCTAACATTTCCTTTTCATAAATGGATTGTACCAAATGTCTCTCCAAAATTTCTTTTCTAGTGAAGGCCAAAGGCCTACCATATTGAATGAGAACGACCCCAATTCCTTTCTCGAAGGCATCACATTCTAGTACAAAACTCTTTGTGAATTCAAGAAATGCTAGGATAGGGGTCATGCAGATAGATTCTTTGAAGGCGTGAAAGGAGTGATAAACAATTGGATTCTAAGTGAAAGAATTGTTTTTAAGGAGAGCAGTGAGAGGGGCTACAATTTTTCCATAATTATGAAAAAACTTACGATAATAGCCCGTTAAACCCAGAAAACCATGCAAGATCTTAAGATTTTTAGGGAGAGGCCAATCCTACATAGCTTAAATTTTGTTAGGATCCACAATTACACCATCCTTGCCAACAATATGACCCAGGTAATCCACTTCTGAGGCCCCAAAGGAACATTTAGATTATTTAAGGAAACGTTGGTGTTGAGAGAGTAGATTGAGAAGTTGATCCACATGGGTGAGATGATTTGTCCAAGTTTTACTATAGATGAGAATATCATCAAAGAAAACTAAGACAAAATGATGGAGAAAAGGATGGAATACATGATTCACGAGAATTTGTAAAGTGGAGGGAGCATTACAAAGGCCAAAGGGAATTACCAAGAACTCATTGTGACCCTCATGAGTTCTAAATATAGTCTTTGGAATGTCTTCTTCTTTCATATGGATCTAGTGATAGCCAGAATGAAGATAAAGTTTGGTGAAGTACTAACCACCACTCAATTCATCCAATAGGTCATAAATGACAATAATGGGAAATTTTTCTTTGATTGTGAGTTTGTTGAGGGCGCAAAAATAAGGACACATTCACCAAGTACCTTCTTTCTTGAGTACTGTGACCATAGGAGAAGAATAGGGGATGGTACTAGGATGGATAACACCTTCTTCGAGCAATTCTTGAACAATTTTCTCAATTTCATTCTTATGGGAAAAGGGATGATGATAAGGGCTAACATTGGGACGAAGACTATCAGGTATGAGAGGAATGGAATGATCATGGACACCATAGGAAGGGGGATGTTCCTTGGAAGAGTTAAAAACAATTTGGTGTCGACAGAGGATATATTGGAGATGAGGATGCATAGAGGGTGTCTCATCGGATTGAATGGAGTGGAGTTGGGAAATAATCCCATAATGACCTTTTTTGAGGAGCTTTTTGATTCAATGGAAATTGATGGTCTTATAGGATCATGTTGTGATGCCTTGGAACTTATACTAGTGTCCCTCATGAGAATGGGTCCAAGAGGTCATAACCATTAGGCATCGAGCACAATGCCACAACCGCCCATGTCTATAGCAAACATATGATATTTCAGGTGATACTAACCAATTTGGAGCCTCACATTTTCACAATGTTCCCCACATTTCATGGAACCTCCATTGGCAATCATGATTTGAAAATTATTGATTGCATGGATATAACAATTGAATTCTTGGGAAATGCAGTGATAAACAAAATTATGGATACTACCACTATCAATGAGGATGATGACTTTTTGATGCTTAAGTTATCCAATTAACTTGAGGGTTTGGGAAGTAGAGAAGCTAGTGAGGGCATTAAGTGAAATCACTAGTTCAACTTTTTGTGTATCATAGGGTGGAGTCAGATCAGTTGGTGGTGGTATATCATCCATAGGGGAAACAACTGCCTCCTCTTTAGAAACATCCTCAATCATGGCTATAAAAATATTCTATTCCTTTCACTTGTTCCCTAGAAAGTATTTGTCATCAAAATTATAGCAAATACCCTTTAGTTCCATTCATTCATTTCTACCATGGTTAATATCTGGATCTTGAGGGGAGTTGCAAGAGGGGCAGGGTTGGTGGGTTTAGGGCGAGGAAGAAAGCATGGTTTTTTGGTCTAGGAGGAGACAATCTGTTGTGCTTCCTTAGCTTGTTGAGTAGCTTCCAACCACATCTGGGGGCATGCCATGAGAACATGGGCACAAATTTCATCTTTTAGGCCACTAATAAAGAATTACCTAAAGAAGGCATCTCACATGCCCTCCATTCTAAAATTAAAGTTCTCAAAGGAAACGATAAAGTATTTTGATGTCCCAGACCGCTTCAACTTAGTCAAATGACCTAAATGGTGGGTTTTAGAGTCAAAGAGATCATAAAGATCTGCAACAAATTGTGTCCAAGAAACATACCCTTGGTGTGCCTTTCTATGCCATTGCCACCATTTCCATCATTTGGGATCTAGATATAGGATACCATAACGAATATTGGTTAAATCATCATTAATGCCATGCAAAGAGAAAAATGTTCCATTTGAGTGACTCGGCGTGTGGGATTCGAGCCATCAAATTTGTTCACCTCAATTCTAGGAAGGTGGGTGGAATGAGGAACTTGGTAATGGGAATAGTCATTGTTATCTTGATAGGAAGTTTGTTCAAAAGAGGTAGGGTTCAAGGAGCATCTTGTCAATTGGTTGAGTGTGTCTTTGATGTCTCTAATGTTGACACATTGGTCCTGGAGGATTTGAACATAGGAATTTTTCTTGCTAATGTTGGAATTGAAAGTCTTGATGTCCTCCTAGTTTTTTAGGTTGTCGGAAATCAAGGTATTGAGTTCTTGAGCACAGGTGGTGTCCATTAGGGTAGAGGAAAAAATTGGTAGGCATGTCCACACTGAAATTTTTTACAGGTGAGGGGTATCATTGCAGATGGGGCAAAAGAGGAAGCAAATGGGATAACTGGCAAATAAGGGTGTCGAGAAGGGTGGGTGGGACCACATAGGAAAATGGTGAGATTTGATATGTTCCATGACGATCAGGGAGAAAAGGGGAATCTAATGGGATAGGGCCCAAATAAGGGTTTTGAGAACGAGGTTGGGTCCATGAAAAAAACATGTATTAAAATGATAGGTAGCATGGTTATCAGAGTGAAGAGAGGAATCCAATGGGATAGGTCCAAAATAAGGGTGTCGATGAGACCACTATGCTCATTTTTTTCAACTCCTGCAGAGTTATACTCCGATCTAAATAATACTGCAATGTCGAAATGCCCAAATTCTTAATAGGAAAAAATGTGTAGTAATTTCACAACCAGAATGTAGGAGGCAAGGTTGCACGGAAATAGATCTTGTATGTTCCCTTTATTTTATGTTTTCGTCCCAAGGGTTAGGGTTTTTCAGGGTTCCTATAGACAATGGTTTGACCTGTGATATAGCTCTCTGATATATGTGCAGGCTCGAATAGTAGTACTCGACCCAATATCTCAGGGAAAAAACTAAGGAGGATAGATCGTACCCTTTGCCATATTATCTGATTACCCAAGTACTAGAGAGTATCTTCTCGAGTGTTGTTCTTGGTGTCATTATAGTAGTCAGGCGGTCGATTGGTTGATCTATAGTGGGCTTCAGGATGCCTAGGCAAGTCTGTATATAGGTGTTTTCTAATGCACTACCACTCGAATGGGTACCAACAAGGGTTACAAGGGTGTCCAACAATGTGATATTAAAAAACTCTTGTATTTTTTGTGTGTATGCTTCCCTGACCACAGATTTATGCATTGAATGGCATATCACTGTAGTTTAAAGACGTTGGAACACGTCTATACCCTGGAAAAAAAATCAACCCACAATTCCTACCCAGGAAAGTGCTATGATACCTCTTGTAAGGTGCCATATGTAATATAGTATGTAGAAATGAGAATATTTAGCAAATATCAATGGAACAACAAAATATTGCGAGAGAAAAACAAGAAATAATAATTTTATTCAAAGAAAGCAATGGTCACTTGTCTCTTCAAGGGGGAAACCTCTAGCAGAGCAAATCTCTATTAGAAAAATTCTCAAGACAAAGCTTTGCATGCCTCCTTCTCTTATTTATACTAATTTTATCTTCTAAAGAACATTATAAAGGAATATCTTTCTAGAAGTGGAATCTTCTATTAGGTCTTCTTACATTGACTTGTTCACATTTATTAAATACGCCTTATTAACTAATGTTGACCTTTATTACAAGGAAAACATATTATTCTACCTACGTGAAGGGTTAGGGAGGTTAGGTCCCTAACATGTGTGAAATCAAATTTGTCTAAATCTTGAACTTGGGCTGGTCTAAGGCATCATGAACCCAACATGAATCTAATGGTTTTGTAAGATTTGTAAATGGGTCTTGCTTAAAACTACGTATGTGTGAACTTGAACTAGTTTGAAGCTTGAACTCATAATAGTTTGAAGCATGGTGAGGCCCAAGATTCAAACTCACATCCATGGTAACCTCAAAGCCAATTGGAGAGTCAATTGGAACCATCTATTGCAACCATTCCTTTGAACTCAGTCGAAGTTGATTGGAGGGACAATTGGAACCACCTCTTGCAACCATTCCTTCAAACTCAAAAGTTGAGTATATAGACCAGTTGGAGGGTCAATGAACCACCTATTGCAACCAACATAAGGAATGTTTCACGGTGCAAGGGTTTCATTGCAACAATGAGAAAGGTATATATTTCATTGGTATTCATCTTGAAGGAACATTTTAATCAATATTTCATCTTCCTCCTCAAGTTTGGTAAATGATTGTCAACATGTCGTATTCTTTAATCATTTCCTTGCCAATGGTTGAAAATAATGATGGTGTGAAGTGATTATTTTTGAAGTTATATAATCATATAAAATTTGTGTATAACTCATTCTGATATCTTGAAAATTCTAAAATTCTAAACCTTGTCACCTAGAAAACCCTTATCCAAGAGTATTCCTTGGATCTTTTGTATCAAGTTTGATTAGATCACATCAAATATCAATCAATCACTTTTTGACGAGGCTATATGTGGGTTAAGGCCAAGCCCCTATAGTCCTCTTTATTTGCGTGGAGTGTGATGCATATGGTGCATAATATTTATTTTGTGTTGATGTTGTTATACTAGTCCATTTTTTGATAGTGCTTTCATATTTTACAACTCACTCATTCACATATTAAAAATTATAAATCAGACACAATCTCATTTGCAAGCATTTTAAGGATTCTTTCAACATTGTCTATTTTGGTGACATAAGGTGTTTCTCGTTCTTCATATCTTCACAATGTCTAAATTGGTTAATCTTTTTAATGATTCTAATAAATTGGAGAGATCAAAGACTTATAAATTCTAGAGTCGACACATTCAAAGAACACTAATTTATAATGAATTATGGAAATGTGTATGTAATGTACATCCCACAAAACCCAATGGTGTTGCACAATTAGAAAAATCATGGAGTTGAAAGATGAGAATACATTAGAACTTATGCATAGCATTGTTTCCAATTAAGTCTTTGTTCACATTCAGAATTGTGGAGATGCTTGGTTAGCCTGGAAAACTCTTAAATATTTGTTTTCTTCTCAACTTGTAGGATGTGACCAAACTAGTTGACCTTCAATTAAGGTTATTATAACAAAAAATAGATGAAGGGGGGGATCTCATGGAATAAGTTTCTAGGCTCAAAAATATTAAACATGGAATTACTAAAGCGGGGTTTGCTAAAATTGAAGATAGTTTGATGGTCACAATTTTCATATTAGGGTTGCCAAAATCATATGAGAATTTTTTGGAGGCTTTGCAAATTACAAATAAATTGGAGAAAATAATGTTTGACAAACTTAGTGATATGTTAGCAAATTATAATAGAACATTTGGAAAGAAAAAAAAAATTCAAGGGAGGATGTATTGGTTGTCGGCACAAGAAAGAACACTACTAAAGTTTCAACTAGAAAAGGTGTTTTCCCTACCAAAGGTAATGAAAATCAACAAAATCATAATCAATATTCTAATAGAGTTAGAGGTAGAGGGAGAAGATATATAACTTGGAGTTTTAAAGGCCTATCAAAAGAATAAGGAAATAAACATTTACAATCTAGTGGAAGAGGAAGAGGTAAGAGAAGAATAATTTGTATTCGATGCAATAAAGTTGGACAATATGCCTATGATTGTAGGATACCCTATGAAAAGATATCTAAATATAATCAAATCTCCTCTTCATCAGCCCAATATGAAAATGCAGAGGAAAATGGAGTTTTTGAATACATATTTACAACACTCCAATAGGCATAAGCGACCAACTCAATTGTAACTACTTTCGAAAGTGATTATGAGGATTCATGGATCATGGATACATAAGCCACCCAACATATGAATTGCATGAAATATAATATTTCTTTTGTACTCATCAGGATTTCTACTTAAATCCAATTTTCTTAGTAAACAACACTATACACAAACCAAATGGAAAAGGTTTAGTGAAGGTATTTTTACCAGGAATTGGGGAAATATTGATTTTTAATGCTTGGTATGTTCCCACATTTAAGAAAAAAATGTTGTCTTTGGTATTGATTCACTAGTTAGGTCATCAAATTGTGATGGAAAATGGGATACTTA